>JANJGN010002694.1:0-62200 GCA_026770705.1 Isurus oxyrinchus
CATCAACAACTTCAAAATTGAAAAACACCAACAAATTCAACAACAACCTCAACATTTAAAGACAACAACAACCTCAACATTGAAAAACATCAACAAATTCAACAACAACCTCAACATTGAAAAACACATCCAAATTCAACAACAACTTCAACATTGAAAAACACCAACAAATTCAACAACAACCTCGACTTTGAAAAACACCAACAAATTCAACAACCACCCTCAAGATTGAAAAACTACAACAACCTCAACATTGAAAAACACCAACAAATACAACAACAACCTCAACATTGAAAAACAACAACAACCTCAACATTGAAAAACAGCAACAAATTCAACAACAACCTCAGCATTGAAAACACCAACAATTCAACAACAACCTCAACATTGAAAAACAACAACAACCTCAACATTGAAAAAGATCAACAACCTCAACATTGAAAAAACACCAACAAATTCAACAACAACCTCAACATTGAAAAACAACAACAACCTCAACATTGGAAAACACCAACAAATTCAACAACATCTTCAACATTGAAAAACACCAACAAATTCAACAACAACCTCGAAACTGAAAAACACCAACAAATTCAACAACAACCTCTACATTGAAAAACAACAACAACCGCAACATTGAAAAAAACCAACAAATTCAACAACCTCAACATTGAAAAACAACAACAACCTCAACATTGAAAAACACCAACAAATTCAAAAACAACCTCAACATTGAAAAACAACAACAACCTCAACATTGAAAAACAACAACAACCTCAAAATTGAAAAACACCAACAAATTCAACAACAACCTCAACATTGAAAAACAACAACAACCTCAACATTGAAAAACACCAACAAATTCAACAACCTCAACATTGAAAAACAACAACAACCTCAACATTGAAAAACACCAACAAATTCAAAAACAACCTCAACATTGAAAAACAACAACAACCTCAACATTGAAAAACAACAACAACCTCAAAATTGAAAAACACCAACAAATTCAACAACAACCTCAACATTGAAAAACAACAACAACCTCAACATTGAAAAACACCAACAAATTCAACAAGAACTTCAACATGGAAAAAAACCAACAAATTCAACAACAACCTCGACATTGAAAAACACCAACAAATTCAACAACAACCTCAACATTGAAAACACCAACAAATTCAACAACAACCTCAACATTTAAAAACGCCAACAAATTCAACAACGACCTCAACGTGAAAAACAACAACAACCTCAACATTGAAAAACACAAACAAATTCAACAACAACCTCAAAATTGAAAAACAACAACAACCTCAACATTGAAAAACACCAACAAATTCAACAAAAACCTCAACATTGAGAAACACCAACACATTCAACAACAACCTCAACATTGAAAAACAACAACAACCTCAACATTGAAAAACACCAACAAAATCAACAACAACCTCAACAATGAATAACACCAACAAATTCAACAACAACCTCAACATTGAAAAACACCAACAACTTAAACATCAACCTCAACTTTGAAAAACAACAACAACCTCAACATGGAAAAACACCAACAAATTCAACAACAACCTCAACATTGAAAAACAACAACAACCTCAAAATTGAAAAACACCAACAAATTCAACAACAACCTCAACATTGAAAAACACCAACAAATTCAACAACAACCTCAACATTTAAAAACGCCAACAAATTCAACAACGACCTCAACATTGTAAAACACCAACAAATTCAACAACAACCTCAACATTGAAAAACACCAACAAATTCAACAACAACCTCAACATTGAAAAACACCAACAAATTCAACAACAACCTCAACATTGAAAAACACCAACAAATTCAACAACAACCTCAACATTGAAAAACAACAACAACCTCAACATTGAAAAACACCAACAAATTCAACAACAACCTCGAAATTGAAAAACACCAACAAATTCAACAACAACCTCAACATTGGAAAACAACAACAACCTCAACATTGAAAAACACCATCAAATTCAACAACAACCTCAACATTGAAAAACAACAACAACCTCAACATTGAAAAACACCAACAAATTCAACAACAGCCTCAACAATGAAAAACACCAACAAATTCAACAACAACCTCAACATGGAAAAACACCAACAAATTTAACAAAAACCTCAACTTTGAAAAACAACAACAACCTCAACATGGAAAAACACCAACAAATTCAACAACAACCTCAACATTGAAAAACAACAGCAACTTTAAAATTGAAAAACACCAACAAATTCAACAACAACCTCAACATTTAAAGACAACAACAACATCAACATTGAAAAACACCAACAAATTCGACAACAACCTCAACAATGAAAAACACCAACAAATTCAACAACAACTTCAACATTGAAAAACACCAACAAATTCAACAACAACCTCGACATTGAAAAACACCAACAAATTCAACAACAACCTCAACATTGAAAAACTACAACAACCTCAACATTGAAAAACACCAACAAATTCAACAACCTCAACATTGAAAAACAACAACAACCTCAACATTGAAAAACAACAACAACCTCAAAATTGAAAAACACCAACAAATTCAACAACAACCTCAACATTGAAAAACAACAACAACCTCAACATTGAAAAACACCAACAAATTCAACAAGAACTTCAACATGGAAAAAAACCAACAAATTCAACAACAACCTCGACATTGAAAAACACCAACAAATTCAACAACAACCTCAACATTGAAAAACAACAACAAATTCAACAACAACCTCAACATTGAAAAACAACAACAACCTCAACATTGAAAAACACCAACAAATTCAACAACAACCTCAACAATGAAAAACACCAACAAATTCAACAACAACCTCAACATGGAAAAACACCAACGAATTTAACAACAACCTCAACTTTGAAAAACAACAACAACCTCAACATGGAAAAACACCAACAAATTCAACAACAACCTCAACATTGAAAAACATCAACAACTTCAAAATTGAAAAACACCAACAAATTCAACAACAACCTCAACATTTAAAGACAACAACAACCTCAACATTGAAAAACACCAACAAATTCAACAACAACCTCAACATTGAAAAACACATCCAAATTCAACAACAACTTCAACATTGAAAAACACCAACAAATTCAACAACAACCTCGACTTTGAAAAACACCAACAAATTCAACAACAACCTCAAGATTGAAAAACTAAAACAACTTCAACATTGAAAAACACCAACAAATACAACAACAACCTCAACATTGAAAAACAACAACAACCTCAACATTGAAAAACAGCAACAAATTCAACAACAACCTCAGCATTGAAAAACACCAACAAATTCAACAACAACCTCAACATTGAAAAACAACAACAACCTCAACATTGAAAAAGAACAACAACTTCAACATTGAAAATTACCAACAAATTCAACAACAACCTCAACATTTAAAAACACCAACAAATTCAACAACAACCTCAACATTGAAAAAGACCAACAAATTCAACAACAACCTCAACATTGAAAAACAACAACAACCTCAACATTGAAAAACACCAACAAATTCAACAACAACTTCAACATTGAAGAAAACCAACAAATTCAACAACAACCTCGAAATTGAAAAACACCAACAAATTCAACAACAACCTCAACATTGAAAAACAACAACAACCTCAACATTGAAAAACACCAACAAATTCAACAACAACCTCAACATTGAAAAACAACAACAACCTCAACATTGAAAAACACCAACAAATTCAACAACAACCTCAACAATGAAAAGCACCAACAAATTCAACAACAACCTCAACATGGAAAAACACCAACGAATTCAACAACAACCTCAACTTTGAAAAACAACAACAACCTCAACATGGAAAAACACCAACAAATTCACAAAAACCTCAACATTGAAAAACATCAACAACTTCAAAATTGAAAAACACCAACAAATTCAACAACAACCTCAACATTTAAAGACAACAACAACCTCAACATTGAAAAACAACAACAACCTCAACATGGAAAAACACCAACAAATTCAACAACAACCTCAACATTGAAAAACATCAACAACTTCAAAATTGAAAAACACCAACAAATTCAACAACAACCTCAACATTGAAAAACACATCCAAATTCAACAGCAACTTCAACATTGAAAAACACCAACAAATTCAACAACAACCTCGACATTGATAAACACCAACAAATTCAACAACAACCTCAAGATTGAAAAACTACAACAACCTCAACATTGAAAAACACCAACAAATACAACAACAACCTCAACATTGAAAAACAACAACAACCTCAACATTGAAAAACAGCAACAAATTCAACAACAACCTCAGCATTGAAAAACACCAACAAATTCAACAACAACCTCAACATTGAAAAACAACAACAACCTCAACATTGAAAAAGAACAACAACCTCAACATTGAAAAAACACCAACAAATTCAACAACAACCTCAACATTGAAAAACAACAACAACCTCAACATTGAAAAACACCAACAAATTCAACAACATCTTCAACATTGAAAAAACACCAACAAATTCAACAACAACCTCGAAATTGAAAAACACCAACAAATTCAACAACAACCTCAACATTGAAAAACAACAACAACCTCAACATTGAAAAACACCAACAAATTCAACAACCTCAACATTGAAAAACAACAACAACCTCAACATTGAAAAACACCAACAAATTCAAAAACAACCTCAACATTGAAAAACAACAACAACCTCAACATTGAAAAACAACAACAACCTCAAAATTGAAAAACACCAACAAATTCAACAACAACCTCAACATTGAAAAACAACAACAACCTCAACATTGAAAAAAACCAACAAATTCAACAAGAACTTCAACATGGAAAAAAACCAACAAATTCAACAACAACCTCGACATTGAAAAACACCAACAAATTCAACAACAACCTCAACATTGAAAAACACCAACAAATTCAACAACAACCTCAACATTGAAAAACAACAAAAACCTCAACATTGAAAAACACCAAAAAATTCAACAACAACCTCAACAATGAAAAACAACAACAAATTCAACAACAACCTCAACATGGAAAAACACCAACGAATTTAACAACAACCTCAACTTTGAAAAACAACAACAACCTCAAAATGGAAAAACACCAACAAATTCAACAACAACCTCAACATTGAAAAACATCAACAACTTCAAAATTGAAAAACACCAACAAATTCAACAACAACCTCAACATTTAAAGACAACAACAACCTCAACATTGAAAAACATCAACAAATTCAACAACAACCTCAACATTGAAAAACACATCCAAATTCAACAACAACTTCAACATTGAAAAACACCAACAAATTCAACAACAACCTCGACTTTGAAAAACACCAACAAATTCAACAACCACCTCAAGATTGAAAAACTACAACAACCTCAACATTGAAAAACACCAACAAATACAACAACAACCTCAACATTGAAAAACAACAACAACCTCAACATTGAAAAACAGCAACAAATTCAACAACAACCTCAGCATTGAAAAACACCAACAATTCAACAACAACCTCAACATTGAAAAACAACAACAACCTCAACATTGAAAAAGATCAACAACCTCAACATTGAAAAAACACCAACAAATTCAACAACAACCTCAACATTGAAAAACAACAACAACCTCAACATTGGAAAACACCAACAAATTCAACAACATCTTCAACATTGAAAAACACCAACAAATTCAACAACAACCTCGAAACTGAAAAACACCAACAAATTCAACAACAACCTCTACATTGAAAAACAACAACAACCTCAACATTGAAAAAAACCAACAAATTCAACAACCTCAACATTGAAAAACAACAACAACCTCAACATTGAAAAACACCAACAAATTCAAAAACAACCTCAACATTGAAAAACAACAACAACTTCAACATTGAAAAACAACAACAACCTCAAAATTGAAAAACACCAACAAATTCAACAACAACCTCAACATTGAAAAACAACAACAACCTCAACATTGAAAAACACCAACAAATTCAACAAGAACTTCAACATGGAAAAAAAACCAACAAATTCAACAACAACCTCGACATTGAAAAACACCAACAAATTCAACTACAACCTCAACATTGAAAAACACCAACAAATTCAACAACAACCTCAACATTGAAAAACAACAACAACCTCAACATTGAAAAACACCAAAAAATTCAACAACAACCTCAACAATGAAAAACAACAACAAATTCAACAACAACCTCAACATGGAAAAACACCAACGAATTTAACAACAACCTCAACTTTGAAAAACAACAACAACCTCAACATGGAAAAACACCAACAAATTCAACAACAACCTCAACATTGAAAAACATCAACAACTTCAAAATTGAAAAACACCAACAAATTCAACAACAACCTCAACATTTAAAGACAACAACAACCTCAACATTGAAAAACACCAACAAATTCAACAACAACCTCAACATTGAAAAACACTTCCAAATTCAACAACAACTTCAACATTGAAAAACACCAACAAATTCAACAACAACCTCGACTTTGAAAAACACCAACAAATTCAACAACCACCTCAAGATTGAAAAACTACAACAACCTCAACATTGAAAAACACCAACAAATACAACAACAACCTCAACATTGAAAAACAACAACAACCTCAACATTGAAAAACAGCAACAAATTCAACAACAACCTCAGCATTGAAAAACACCAACAAATTCAACAACAACCTCAACATTGAAAAACAACAACAACCTCAACATTGAAAAAGAACAACAACCTCAACATTGAAAAAACACCAACAAATTCAACAACAACCTCAACATTGAAAAACAACAACAACCTCAACATTGGAAAACACCAACAAATTCAACAACATCTTCAACATTGAAAAACACCAACAAATTCAACAACAACCTCGAAATTGAAAAACACCAACAAATTCAACAACAACCTCAACATTGAAAAACAACAACAACCTCAACATTGAAAAACACCAACAAATTCAACAACCTCAACATTGAAAAACAACAACAACCTCAACATTGAAAAACACCAACAAATTCAAAAACAACCTCAACATTGAAAAACAACAACAACCTCAACATTGAAAAAACAACAACAACCTCAAAATTGAAAAACACCAACAAATTCAACAACAACCTCAACATTGAAAAACAACAACAACCTCAACATTGAAAAACACCAACAAATTCAACAAGAACTTCAACATGGAAAAAAACCAACAAATTCAACAACAACCTCGACATTGAAAAACACCAACAAATTCAACAACAACCTCAACATTTAAAAACGCCAACAAATTCAACAACGACCTCAACATTGAAAAACAACAACAACCTCAACATTGAAAAACACCAACAAATTCAACAAAAACCTCAACATTGAGAAACACCAACACATTCAACAACAACCTCAATATTGAAAAACAACAACAACCTCAACATTGAAAAACACCAACAAAATCAACAACAACCTCAACAATGAATAACACCAACAAATTCAACAACAACCTCAACATTGAAAAACACCAACAAATTAAACATCAACCTCAACTTTGAAAAACAACAACAACCTCAACATGGAAAAACACCAACAAATTCAACAACAACCTCAACATTGAAAAACAACAACAACCTCAAAATTGAAAAACACCAACAAATTCAACAACAACCTCAACATTGAAAAACACCAACAAATTCAACAACAACCTCAACATTTTAAAAACGCCAACAAATTCAACAACGACCTCAACATTGTAAAACACCAACAAATTCAACAACAACCTCAACATTGAAAAACACCAACAAATTCAACAACAACCTCAACATTGAAAAACACCAACAAATTCAACAACAACCTCAACATTGAAAAACACCAACAAATTCAACAACAACCTCAACATTGAAAAACAACAACAACCTCAACATTGAAAAAAACCAACAAATTCAACAACAACCTCGAAATTGAAAAACACCAACAAATTCAACAACAACCTCAACATTGGAAAACAACAACAACCTCAACATTGAAAAAACACCATCAAATTCAACAACAACCTCAACATTGAAAAACAACAACAACCTCAAAATTGAAAAACACCAACAAATTCAACAACAACCTCAACATTGAAAAACAACAACAACCTCAACATTGAAAAACACCAACAAATTCAACAAGAACTTCAACATGGAAAAAAACCAACAAATTCAACAACAACCTCGACATTGAAAAACACCAACAAATTCAACAACAACCTCAACATTTAAAAACGCCAACAAATTCAACAACGACCTCAACATTGAAAAACAACAACAACCTCAACATTGAAAAACACCAACAAATTCAACAAAAACCTCAACATTGAGAAACACCAACACATTCAACAACAACTTCAACATTGAAAAACAACAACAACCTCAACATTGAAAAACACCAACAAAATCAACAACAACCTCAACAATGAATAACACCAACAAATTCAACAACAACCTCAACATTGAAAAACACCAACAAATTAAACATCAACCTCAACTTTGAAAAACAACAACAACCTCAACATGGAAAAACACCAACAAATTCAACAACAACCTCAACATTGAAAAACAACAACAACCTCAAAATTGAAAAACACCAACAAATTCAACAACAACCTCAACATTGAAAAACACCAACAAATTCAACAACAACCTCAACATTTAAAAACGCCAACAAATTCAACAACGACCTCAACATTGTAAAACACCAACAAATTCAACAACAACCTCAACATTGAAAAACACCAACAAATTCAACAACAACCTCAACATTGAAAAACACCAACAAATTCAACAACAACCTCAACATTGAAAAACACCAACAAATTCAACAACAACCTTAACATTGAAAAACAACAACAACCTCAACATTGAAAAACACCAAAAAATTCAACAACAACCTCGAAATTGAAAAACACCAACAAATTCAACAACAACCTCAACATTGGAAAACAACAACAACCTCAACATTGAAAAACACCATCAAATTCAACAACAACCTCAACATGGAAAAACACCAACGAATTTAACAACAACCTCAACTTTGAAAAACAACAACAACCTCAACATGGAAAAACACCAACAAATTCAACAACAACCTCAACATTGAAAAACATCAACAACTTCAAAATTGAAAAACACCAACAAATTCAACAACAACCTCAACATTTAAAGACAACAACAACCTCAACATTGAAAAACACCAACAAATTCAACAACAACCTCAACATTGAAAAACACTTCCAAATTCAACAACAACTTCAACATTGAAAAACACCAACAAATTCAACAACAACCTCGACTTTGAAAAACACCAACAAATTCAACAACCACCTCAAGATTGAAAAACTACAACAACCTCAACATTGAAAAACACCAACAAATACAACAACAACCTCAACATTGAAAAACAACAACAACCTCAACATTGAAAAACAGCAACAAATTCAACAACAACCTCAGCATTGAAAAACACCAACAAATTCAACAACAACCTCAACATTGAAAAACAACAACAACCTCAACATTGAAAAAGAACAACAACCTCAACATTGAAAAAACACCAACAAATTCAACAACAACCTCAACATTGAAAAACAACAACAACCTCAACATTGGAAAACACCAACAAATTCAACAACATCTTCAACATTGAAAAACACCAACAAATTCAACAACAACCTCGAAATTGAAAAACACCAACAAATTCAACAACAACCTCAACATTGAAAAACAACAACAACCTCAACATTGAAAAACACCAACAAATTCAACAACCTCAACATTGAAAAACAACAACAACCTCAACATTGAAAAACACCAACAAATTCAAAAACAACCTCAACATTGAAAAACAACAACAACCTCAACATTGAAAAAACAACAACAACCTCAAAATTGAAAAACACCAACAAATTCAACAACAACCTCAACATTGAAAAACAACAACAACCTCAACATTGAAAAACACCAACAAATTCAACAAGAACTTCAACATGGAAAAAAACCAACAAATTCAACAACAACCTCGACATTGAAAAACACCAACAAATTCAACAACAACCTCAACATTTAAAAACGCCAACAAATTCAACAACGACCTCAACATTGAAAAACAACAACAACCTCAACATTGAAAAACACCAACAAATTCAACAAAAACCTCAACATTGAGAAACACCAACACATTCAACAACAACCTCAATATTGAAAAACAACAACAACCTCAACATTGAAAAACACCAACAAAATCAACAACAACCTCAACAATGAATAACACCAACAAATTCAACAACAACCTCAACATTGAAAAACACCAACAAATTAAACATCAACCTCAACTTTGAAAAACAACAACAACCTCAACATGGAAAAACACCAACAAATTCAACAACAACCTCAACATTGAAAAACAACAACAACCTCAAAATTGAAAAACACCAACAAATTCAACAACAACCTCAACATTGAAAAACACCAACAAATTCAACAACAACCTCAACATTTAAAAACGCCAACAAATTCAACAACGACCTCAACATTGTAAAACACCAACAAATTCAACAACAACCTCAACATTGAAAAACACCAACAAATTCAACAACAACCTCAACATTGAAAAACACCAACAAATTCAACAACAACCTCAACATTGAAAAACACCAACAAATTCAACAACAACCTCAACATTGAAAAACAACAACAACCTCAACATTGAAAAAAACCAACAAATTCAACAACAACCTCGAAATTGAAAAACACCAACAAATTCAACAACAACCTCAACATTGGAAAACAACAACAACCTCAACATTGAAAAACACCATCAAATTCAACAACAACCTCAACATTGAAAAACAACAACAACCTCAAAATTGAAAAACACCAACAAATTCAACAACAACCTCAACATTGAAAAACAACAACAACCTCAACATTGAAAAACACCAACAAATTCAACAAGAACTTCAACATGGAAAAAAACCAACAAATTCAACAACAACCTCGACATTGAAAAACACCAACAAATTCAACAACAACCTCAACATTTAAAAACGCCAACAAATTCAACAACGACCTCAACATTGAAAAACAACAACAACCTCAACATTGAAAAACACCAACAAATTCAACAAAAACCTCAACATTGAGAAACACCAACACATTCAACAACAACTTCAACATTGAAAAACAACAACAACCTCAACATTGAAAAACACCAACAAAATCAACAACAACCTCAACAATGAATAACACCAACAAATTCAACAACAACCTCAACATTGAAAAACACCAACAAATTAAACATCAACCTCAACTTTGAAAAACAACAACAACCTCAACATGGAAAAACACCAACAAATTCAACAACAACCTCAACATTGAAAAACAACAACAACCTCAAAATTGAAAAACACCAACAAATTCAACAACAACCTCAACATTGAAAAACACCAACAAATTCAACAACAACCTCAACATTTAAAAACGCCAACAAATTCAACAACGACCTCAACATTGTAAAACACCAACAAATTCAACAACAACCTCAACATTGAAAAACACCAACAAATTCAACAACAACCTCAACATTGAAAAACACCAACAAATTCAACAACAACCTCAACATTGAAAAACACCAACAAATTCAACAACAACCTTAACATTGAAAAACAACAACAACCTCAACATTGAAAAACACCAAAAAATTCAACAACAACCTCGAAATTGAAAAACACCAACAAATTCAACAACAACCTCAACATTGGAAAACAACAACAACCTCAACATTGAAAAACACCATCAAATTCAACAACAACCTCAACATTGAAAAACAACAACAACCTCAACATTGAAAAACACCAACAAATTCAACAACAACCTCAACAATGAAAAACACCAACAAATTCAACAACAACCTCAACATGGAAAAACACCAACAAATTTAACAACAGCCTCAACTTTGAAAAACAACAACAACCTCAACATGGAAAAACACCAACAAATTCAACAACAACCTCAACATTGAAAAACAACAACAACCTCAACATTGAAAAACACCAACAAATTCAACAACCTCAACATTGAAAAACAACAACAACCTCAACATTGAAAAACACCAACAAATTCAGAAACAACCTCAACATTGAAAAACAACAACAACCTCAACATTGAAAAACAACAACAACCTCAAAATTGAAAAACACCAACAAATTCAACAACAACCTCAACATTGAAAAACAACAACAACCTCAACATTGAAAAACACCAACAAATTCAACAAGAACTTCAACATGGAAAAAAACCAACAAATTCAACAACAACCTCGACATTGAAAAACACCAACAAATTCAACAACAACCTCAACATTGAAAAACACCAACAAATTCAACAACAACCTCAACATTGAAAAACAACAACAACCTCAACATTGAAAAACACCAAAAAATTCAACAACAACCTCAACAATGAAAAACAACAACAAATTCAACAACAACCTCAACATGGAAAAACACCAACGAATTTAACAACAACCTCAACTTTGAAAAACAACAACAACCTCAACATGGAAAAACACCAACAAATTCAACAACAACCTCAACATTGAAAAACATCAACAACTTCAAAATTGAAAAACACCAACAAAGTCAACAACAACCTCAACATTTAAAGACAACAACAACCTCAACACTGAAAAACACCAACAAATTCAACAACAACCTCAACATTGAAAAACACATCCAAATTCAACAACAACTTCAACATTGAAAAACACCAACAAATTCAACAACAACCTCGACTTTGAAAAACACCAACAAATTCAACAACCACCTCAAGATTGAAAAACTACAACAACCTCAACATTGAAAAACACCAACAAATACAACAACAACCTCAACATTGAAAAACAACAACAACCTCAACATTGAAAAACAGCAACAAATTCAACAACAACCTCAGCATTGAAAAACACCAACAAATTCAACAACAACCTCAACATTGAAAAACAACAACAACCTCAACATTGAAAAAGAACAACAACCTCAACATTGAAAAAACACCAACAAATTCAACAACAACCTCAACATTGAAAAACAACAACAACCTCAACATTGGAAAACACCAACAAATTCAACACCATCTTCAACATTGAAAAACACCAACAAATTCAACAACAACCTCGAAATTGAAAAACACCAACAAATTCAACAACAACCTCAACATTGAAAAAGAACAACAACCTCAACATTGAAAAACACCAACAAATTCAACAACCTCAACATTGAAAAACAACAACAACCTCAAAATTGAAAAACACCAACAAATTCAACAACAACCTCAACATTGAAAAAACAACAACAACCTCAACATTGAAAAACACCAACAAATTCAACAAGAACTTCAACATGGAAAAAAACCAACAAATTCAACAACAACCTCGACTTTGAAAAACACCAACAAATTCAACAACAACCTCAACATTGAAAAACACCAACAAATTCAACAACAACCTCAACATTTAAAAACGCCAACAAATTCAACAACGACCTCAACATTGAAAAACAACAACAACCTCAACATTGAAAAACACAAACAAATTCAACAACAACATCAAAATTGAAAAACAACAACAACCTCAACATTGAAAAACACCAACAAATTCAACAAAAACCTCAACATTGAGAAACACCAACACATTCAACAACAACCTCAACATTGAAAAACAACAACAACCTCAACATTGAAAAACACCAACAAAATCAACAACAACCTCAACAATGAATAACACCAACAAATTCAACAACAACCTCAACATTGAAAAACACCAACAAATTAAACATCAACCTCAACTTTGAAAAACAACAACAACCTCAACATGGAAAAACACCAACAAATTCAACAACAACCTCAACATTGAAAAACAACAACAACCTCAAAATTGAAAAACACCAACAAATTCAACAACAACCTCAACATTGAAAAACAACAACAACCACAACATTGAAAAACACCAACAAATTCAACAACAACTTCAACATTGAAAAAACCAACAAATTCAGCAACAACCTCGACATTGAAAAACACCAACAAATTCAACAACAACCTCAACATTGAAAAACACCAACAAATTCAACAACAACCTCAACATTTAAAAACGCCAACAAATTCAAAAACGACCTCAACATTGTAAAACACCAACAAATTCAACAACAACCTCAACATTGAAAAACATCAACAAATTCAACAACAACCTCAACATTGAAAAACACCAACAAATTCAACAACAACCTCAACATTAAAAAACACCAACAAATTCAACAACAACCTCAACATTGAAAAACAACAACAACCTCAACATTGAAAAACACCAACAAATTCAACAACAACCTCGAAATTGAAAAACACCAACAAATTCAACAACAACCTCAACATTGGAAAACAACAACAACCTCAACATTGAAAAACACCATCAAATTCAACAACAACCTCAACATTGAAAAACAACAACAACCTCAACATTGAAAAACACCAACAAATTCAACAACAACCTCAACAATGAAAAACACCAACAATATTCAACAACAACCTCAACATGGAAAAACACCAACAAATTTAACAACAACCTCAACTTTGAAAAACAACAACAACCTCAACATGGAAAAACACCAACAAATTCAACAACAACCTCAACATTGAAAAACAACAACAACTTTAAAATTGAAAAACACCAACAAATTCAACAACAACCTCAACATTTAAAGACAACAACAACATCAACATTGAAAAACACCAACAAATTCAACAACAACCTCAACAATGAAAAACACCAACAAATTCAACAACAACTTCAACATTGAAAAACACCAACAAATTCAACAACAACCTCGACATTGAAAAACACCAACAAATTCAACAACAACCTCAACATTGAAAAACTACAACAACCTCAACATTGAAAAACACCAACAAATTCAACAACCTCAACATTGAAAAACAACAACAACCTCAACATTGAAAAACACCAACAAATTCAAAAACAACCTCAACATTGAAAAACAACAACAACCTCAACATTGAAAAACAACAACAACCTCAAAATTGAAAAACACCAACAAATTCAACAACAACCTCAACATTGAAAAACAACAACAACCTCAACATTGAAAAACACCAACAAATTCAACAAGAACTTCAACATGGAAAAAAACCAACAAATTCAACAACAACCTCGACATTGAAAAACACCAACAAATTCAACAACAACCTCAACATTGAAAAACACCAACAAATTCAACAACAACCTCAACATTGAAAAACAACAACAACCTCAACATTGAAAAAGAACAACAACCTCAACATTGAAAAAACACCAACAAATTCAACAACAACCTCAACATTGAAAAACAACAACAACCTCAACATTGAAAAACACCAACAAATTCAACAACATCTTCAACATTGAAAAACACCAACAAATTCAACAACAACCTCGAAATTGAAAAACACCAACAAATTCAACAACAACCTCAACATTGAAAAACAACAACAACCTCAACATTGAAAAACACCAACAAATTCAACAACCTCAACATTGAAAAACAACAACAACCTCAACATTGAAAAACACCAACAAATTCAAAAACAACCTCAACATTGAAAAATAACAACAACCTCAACATTGAAAAACAACAACAACCTCAAAATTGAAAAACACCAACAAATTCAACAACAACCTCAACATTGAAAAACAACAACAACCTCAACATTGAAAAACACCAACAAATTCAACAAGAACTTCAACATGGAAAAAAACCAACAAATTCAACAACAACCTCGACATTGAAAAACACCAACAAATTCAAGAACAACCTCAACATTGAAAAACACCAACAAATTCAACAACAACCTCAACATTTAAAAACGCAAACAATTTCAACAACGACCTCAACATTGTAAAACACCAACAAATTCAACAACAACCTCAACATTGAAAAACATCAACAACTTCAAAATTGAAAAACACCAACAAATTCAACAACAACCTCAACATTTAAAGACAACAACAACCTCAACATTGAAAAACACCAACAAATTCAACAACAACCTCAACATTGAAAAACACATCCAAATTCAACAACAACTTCAACATTGAGAAACACCAACAATTTCAACAACAACCTCGACTTTGAAAAACACCAACAAATTCAACAACAACCTCAAGATTGAAAAACTACAACAACCTCAACATTGAAAAACACCAACAACCTCAACATTGAAAAACAGCAACAAATTCAACAACAACCTCAGCATTGAAAAACACCAACAAATTCAACAACAACCTCAACATTGAAAAACAACAACAACCTCAACATTGAAAAAGAACAACAACCTCAACATTGAAAAAACACCAACAAATTCAACAACAACCTCAACATTGAAAAACAACAACAACCTCAACATTGAAAAACACCAACAAATTCAACAACATCTTCAACATTGAAAAACACCAACAAATTCAACAACAACCTCGAAATTGAAAAACACCAACAAATTCAACAACAACCTCAACATTGAAAAACAACAACAACCTCAACATTGAAAAACACCAACAAATTCAACAACCTCAACATTGAAAAACAACAACAACCTCAACATTGAAAAACACCAACAAATTCAAAAACAACCTCAACATTGAAAAACAATAACAACCTCAACATTGAAAAACAACAACAACCTCAAAATTGAAAAACACCAACAAATTCAACAACAACCTCAACATTGAAAAACAACAACAACCTCAACATTGAAAAACACCAACAAATTCAACAAGAACTTCAACATGGAAAAAAACCAACAAATTCAACAACAACCTCGACATTGAAAAACACCAACAAATTCAACAACAACCTCAACATTGAAAAACACCAACAAATTCAACAACAACCTCAACATTGAAAAAAAACAACAGCCTCAACATTGAAAAACACCAACAAATTCAACAACAACCTCAACAATGAAAAACACCAACAAATTCAACAACAACCTCAACATGGAAAAACACCAACGAATTTAACAACAACCTCAACTTTGAAAAACAACAACAACCTCAACATGGAAAAACACCAGCAAATTCAACAACAACCTCAACATTGAAAAACATCAACAACTTCAAAATTGAAAAACACCAACAAATTCAACAACAACCTCAACATTTAAAGACAACAACAACCTCAACATTGAAAAACACCAACAAATTCAACAACAACCTCAACATTGAAAAACACATCCAAATTCAACAACAACTTCAACATTGAAAAACACCAACAAATTCAACAACAACCTCGACTTTGAAAAACACCTACAAATTCAACAACAACCTCAAGATTGAAAAACTACAACAACCTCAACATTGAAAAACACCAACAAATACAACAACAACCTCAACATTGAAAAACAACAACAACCTCAACATTGAAAAACAGCAACAAATTCAACAACAACCTCAGCATTGAAAAACACCAACAAATTCAACAACAACCTCAACATTGAAAAACAACAACAACCTCAACATTGAAAAAGAACAACAACCTCAACATTGAAAAAACACCAACAAATTCAACAACAACCTCAACATTGAAAAACAACAACAACCTCAACATTGAAAAACACCAACAAATTCAACAACATCTTCAACATTGAAAAACACCAACAAATTCAACAACAACCTCGAAATTGAAAAACACCAACAAATTCAACAACAACCTCAACATTGAAAAACAACAACAACCTCAACATTGAAAAACACCAACAAATTCAACAACCTCAACATTGAAAAACAACAACAACCTCAACATTGAAAAACACCAACAAATTCAAAAACAACCTCAACATTGAAAAACAACAACAACCTCAGCATTGAAAAACAACAACAACCTCAAAATTGAAAAACACCAACAAATTCAACAACAACCTCAACATTGAAAAACAACAACCTCAACATTGAAAAACACCAACAAATTCAACAAGAACTTCAACATGGAAAAAAACCAACAAATTCAACAACAACCTCGACATTGAAAAACACCAACAAATTCAACAACAACCTCAACATTGAAAAACACCAACAAATTCAACAACAACCTCAACATTGAAAAACAACAACAACCTCAACATTGAAAAACACCAACAAATTCAACAACAACCTCAACAATGAAAAACACCAACAAATTCAACAACAACCTCAACATGGAAAAACACCAACGAATTTAACAACAACCTCAACTTTGAAAAACAACAACAACCTCAACATGGAAAAACACCAACAAATTCAACAACAACCTCAACATTGAAAAATATCAACAACTTCAAAATTGAAAAACACCAACAAATTCAACAACAACCTCAACATTTAAAGACAACAACAACCTCAACATTGAAAAACACCAACAAATTCAACAACAACCTCAACATTGAAAAACACATCCAAATTCAACAACAACTTCAACATTGAAAAACACCAACAAATTCAACAACAACCTCGACTTTGAAAAACACCAACAAATTCAACAACAACCTCAAGATTGAAAAACTAAAACAACTTCAACATTGAAAAACACCAACAAATACAACAACAACCTCAACATTGAAAAACAACAACAACCTCAACATTGAAAAACAGCAACAAATTCAACAACAACCTCAGCATTGAAAAACACCAACAAATTCAACAACAACCTCAACATTGAAAAACAACAACAACCTCAACATTGAAAAAGAACAACAACCTCAACATTGAAAAGTACCAACAAATTCAACAACAACCTCAACATTTAAAAACACCAACAAATTCAACAACAACCTCAACATTGAAAAAGACCAACAAATTCAACAACAACCTCAACATTGAAAAACAACAACAACCTCAACATTGAAAAACACCAACAAATTCAACAACAACTTCAACATTGAAGAAAACCAACAAATTCAACAACAACCTCGAAATTGAAAAACACCAACAAATTCAACAACAACCTCAACATTGAAAAACAACAACAACCTCAACATTGAAAAACACCAACAAATTCAACAACAACCTCAACATTGAAAAACAACAACAACCTCAACATTGAAAAACACCAACAAATTCAACAACAACCTCAACAATGAAAAGCACCAACAAATTCAACAACAACCTCAACATGGAAAAACACCAACGAATTCAACAACAACCTGAACTTTGAAAAACAACAACAACCTCAACATGGAAAAACACCAACAAATTCACAAAAACCTCAACATTGAAAAACATCAACAACTTCAAAATTGAAAAACACCAACAAATTCAACAACAACCTCAACATTTAAAGACAACAACAACCTCAACATTGAAAAACAACAACAACCTCAACATGGAAAAACACCAACAAATTCAACAACAACCTCAACATTGAAAAACATCAACAACTTCAAAATTGAAAAACACCAACAAATTCAACAACAACCTCAACATTGAAAAACACATCCAAATTCAACAGCAACTTCAACATTGAAAAACACCAACAAATTCAACAACAACCTCGACATTGAAAAACACCAACAAATTCAACAACAACCTCAAGATTGAAAAACTACAACAACCTCAACATTGAAAAACACCAACAAATACAACAACAACCTCAACATTGAAAAACAACAACAACCTCAACATTGAAAAACAGCAACAAATTCAACAACAACCTCAGCATTGAAAAACACCAACAAATTCAACAACAACCTCAACATTGAAAAACAACAACAACCTCAACATTGAAAAAGAACAACAACCTCAACATTGAAAAAACACCAACAAATTCAACAACAACCTCAACATTGAAAAACAACAACAACCTCAACATTGAAAAACACCAACAAATTCAACAACATCTTCAACATTGAAAAACACCAACAAATTCAACAACAACCTCGAAATTGAAAAACACCAACAAATTTCAACAACAACCTCAACATTGAAAAACAACAACAACCTCAACATTGAAAAACACCAACAAATTCAACAACCTCAACATTGAAAAACAACAACAACCTCAACATTGAAAAACACCAACAAATTCAAAAACAACCTCAACATTGAAAAACAACAACAACCTCAACATTGAAAAACAACAACAACCTCAAAATTGAAAAACACCAACAAATTCAACAACAACCTCAACATTGAAAAACAACAACAACCTCAACATTGAAAAAAACCAACAAATTCAACAAGAACTTCAACATGGAAAAAAACCAACAAATTCAACAACAACCTCGACATTGAAAAACACCAACAAATTCAACAACAACCTCAACATTGAAAAACACCAACAAATTCAACAACAACCTCAACATTGAAAAACAACAACAACCTCAACATTGAAAAACACCAAAAAATTCAACAACAACCTCACCAATGAAAAACAACAACAAATTCAACAACAACCTCAACATGGAAAAACACCAACGAATTTAACAACAACCTCAACTTTGAAAAACAACAACAACCTCAACATGGAAAAACACCAACAAATTCAACAACAACCTCAACATTGAAAAACATCAACAACTTCAAAATTGAAAAACACCAACAAATTCAACAACAACCTCAACATTTAAAGACAACAACAACCTCAACATTGAAAAACATCAACAAATTCAACAACAACCTCAACATTGAAAAACACATCCAAATTCAACAACAACTTCAACATTGAAAAACACCAACAAATTCAACAACAACCTCGACTTTGAAAAACACCAACAAATTCAACAACCACCTCAAGATTGAAAAACTACAACAACCTCAACATTGAAAAACACCAACAAATACAACAACAACCTCAACATTGAAAAACAACAACAACCTCAACATTGAAAAACAGCAACAAATTCAACAACAACCTCAGCATTGAAAAACACCAACAATTCAACAACAACCTCAACATTGAAAAACAACAACAACCTCAACATTGAAAAAGATCAACAACCTCAACATTGAAAAAACACCAACAAATTCAACAACAACCTCAACATTGAAAAACAACAACAACCTCAACATTGGAAAACACCAACAAATTCAACAACATCTTCAACATTGAAAAACACCAACAAATTCAACAACAACCTCGAAACTGAAAAACACCAACAAATTCAACAACAACCTCTACATTGAAAAACAACAACAACCTCAACATTGAAAAAAACCAACAAATTCAACAACCTCAACATTGAAAAACAACAACAACCTCAACATTGAAAAACACCAACAAATTCAAAAACAACCTCAACATTGAAAAACAACAACAACCTCAACATTGAAAAACAACAACAACCTCAAAATTGAAAAACACCAACAAATTCAACAACAACCTCAACATTGAAAAACAACAACAACCTCAACATTGAAAAACACCAACAAATTCAACAACCTCAACATTGAAAAACAACAACAACCTCAACATTGAAAAACACCAACAAATTCAAAAACAACCTCAACATTGAAAAACAACAACAACCTCAACATTGAAAAACAACAACAACCTCAAAATTGAAAAACACAAACAAATTCAACAACAACCTCAACATTGAAAAACAACAACAACCTCAACATTGAAAAACACCAACAAATTCAACAAGAACTTCAACATGGAAAAAAACCAACAAATTCAACAACAACCTCGACATTGAAAAACACCAACAAATTCAACAACAACCTCAACATTGAAAAACACCAACAAATTCAACAACAACCTCAACATTTAAAAACGCCAACAAATTCAACAACGACCTCAACGTGAAAAACAACAACAACCTCAACATTGAAAAACACAAACAAATTCAACAACAACCTCAAAATTGAAAAACAACAACAACCTCAACATTGAAAAACACCAACAAATTCAACAAAAACCTCAACATTGAGAAACACCAACACATTCAACAACAACCTCAACATTGAAAAACAACAACAACCTCAACATTGAAAAACACCAACAAAATCAACAACAACCTCAACAATGAATAACACCAACAAATTCAACAACAACCTCAACATTGAAAAACACCAACAACTTAAACATCAACCTCAACTTTGAAAAACAACAACAACCTCAACATGGAAAAACACCAACAAATTCAACAACAACCTCCACATTGAAAAACAACAACAACCTCAAAATTGAAAAACACCAACAAATTCAACAACAACCTCAACATTGAAAAACACCAACAAATTCAACAACAACCTCAACATTTAAAAACGCCAACAAATTCAACAACAACCTCAACATTGTAAAACACCAACAAATTCAACAACAACCTCAACATTGAAAAACACCAACAAATTCAACAACAACCTCAACATTGAAAAACACCAACAAATTCAACAACAACCTCAACATTGAAAAATACCAACAAATTCAACAACAACCTCAACATTGAAAAACAACAACAACCTCAGCATTGAAAAACACCAACAAATTCAACAACAACCTCGAAATTGAAAAACACCAACAAATTCAACAACAACCTCAACATTGGAAAACAACAACAACCTCAACATTGAAAAACACCATCAAATTCAACAACAACCTCAACATTGAAAAACAACAACAACCTCAACATTGAAAAACACCAACAAATTCAACAACAGCCTCAACAATGAAAAACACCAACAAATTCAACAACAACCTCAACATGGAAAAACACCAACAAATTTAACAACAACCTCAACTTTGAAAAACAACAACAACCTCAACATGGAAAAACACCAACAAATTCAACAACAACCTCAACATTGAAAAACAACAGCAACTTTAAAATTGAAAATCACCAACAAATTCAACAACAACCTCAACATTTAAAGACAACAACAACATCAACATTGAAAAACACCAACAAATTCGACAACAACCTCAACAATGAAAAACACCAACAAATTCAACAACAACTTCAACATTGAAAAACACCAACAAATTCAACAACAACCTCGACATTGAAAAACACCAACAAATTCAACAACAACCTCAACATTGAAAAACTACAACAACCTCAACATTGAAAAACACCAACAAATTCAACAACCTCAACATTGAAAAACAACAACAACCTCAACATTGAAAAACAACAACAACCTCAAAATTGAAAAACACCAACAAATTCAACAACAACCTCAACATTGAAAAACAACAACAACCTCAACATTGAAAAACACCAACAAATTCAACAAGAACTTCAACATGGAAAAAAACCAACAAATTCAACAACAACCTCGACATTGAAAAACACCAACAAATTCAACAACAACCTCAACATTGAAAAACAACAACAAATTCAACAACAACCTCAACATTGAAAAACAACAACAACCTCAACATTGAAAAACACCAACAAATTCAACAACAACCTCAACAATGAAAAACACCAACAAATTCAACAACAACCTCAACATGGAAAAACACCAACGAATTTAACAACAACCTCAACTTTGAAAAACAACAACAACCTCAACATGGAAAAACACCAACAAATTCAACAACAACCTCAACATTGAAAAACATCAACAACTTCAAAATTGAAAAACACCAACAAATTCAACAACAACCTCAACATTTAAAGACAACAACAACCTCAACATTGAAAAACACCAACAAATTCAACAACAACCTCAACATTGAAAAACACATCCAAATTCAACAACAACTTCAACATTGAAAAACACCAACAAATTCAACAACAACCTCGACTTTGAAAAACACCAACAAATTCAACAACAACCTCAAGATTGAAAAACTAAAACAACTTCAACATTGAAAAACACCAACAAATACAACAACAACCTCAACATTGAAAAACAACAACAACCTCAACATTGAAAAACAGCAACAAATTCAACAACAACCTCAGCATTGAAAAACACCAACAAATTCAACAACAACCTCAACATTGAAAAACAACAACAACCTCAACATTGAAAAAGAACAACAACTTCAACATTGAAAATTACCAACAAATTCAACAACAACCTCAACATTTAAAAACACCAACAAATTCAACAACAACCTCAACATTGAAAAAGACCAACAAATTCAACAACAACCTCAACGTTGAAAAACAACAACAACCTCAACATTGAAAAACACCAACAAATTCAACAACAACTTCAACATTGAAGAAAACCAACAAATTCAACAACAACCTCGAAATTGAAAAACACCAACAAATTCAACAACAACCTCAACATTGAAAAACAACAACAACCTCAACATTGAAAAACACCAACAAATTCAACAACAACCTCAACATTGAAAAACAACAACAACCTCAACATTGAAAAACACCAACAAATTCAACAACAACCTCAACAATGAAAAGCACCAACAAATTCAACAACAACCTCAACATGGAAAAACACCAACGAATTCAACAACAACCTCAACTTTAAAAAACAACAACAACCTCAACATGGAAAAACACCAACAAATTCACAAAAACCTCAACATTGAAAAACATCAACAACTTCAAAATTGAAAAACACCAACAAATTCAACAACAACCTCAACATTTAAAGACAACAACAACCTCAACATTGAAAAACAACAACAACCTCAACATGGAAAAACACCAACAAATTCAACAACAACCTCAACATTGAAAAACATCAACAACTTCAAAATTGAAAAACACCAACAAATTCAACAACAACCTCAACATTGAAAAACACATCCAAATTCAACAGCAACTTCAACATTGAAAAACACCAACAAATTCAACAACAACCTCGACATTGATAAACACCAACAAATTCAACAACAACCTCAAGATTGAAAAACTACAACAACCTCAACATTGAAAAACACCAACAAATACAACAACAACCTCAACATTGAAAAACAACAACAACCTCAACATTGAAAAACAGCAACAAATTCAACAACAACCTCAGCATTGAAAAACACCAACAAATTCAACAACAACCTCAACATTGAAAAACAACAACAACCTCAACATTGAAAAAGAACAACAACCTCAACATTGAAAAAACACCAACAAATTCAACAACAACCTCAACATTGAAAAACAACAACAACCTCAACATTGAAAAACACCAACAAATTCAACAACATCTTCAACATTGAAAAACACCAACAAATTCAACAACAACCTCGAAATTGAAAAACACCAACAAATTCAACAACAACCTCAACATTGAAAAACAACAACAACCTCAACATTGAAAAACACCAACAAATTCAACAACCTCAACATTGAAAAACAACAACAACCTCAACATTGAAAAACACCAACAAATTCAAAAACAACCTCAACATTGAAAAACAACAACAACCTCAACATTGAAAAACAACAACAACCTCAAAATTGAAAAACACCAACAAATTCAACAACAACCTCAACATTGAAAAACAACAACAACCTCAACATTGAAAAAAACCAACAAATTCAACAAGAACTTCAACATGGAAAAAAACCAACAAATTCAACAACAACCTCGACATTGAAAAACACCAACAAATTCAACAACAACCTCAACATTGAAAAACACCAACAAATTCAACAACAACCTCAACATTGAAAAACAACAACAACCTCAACATTGAAAAACACCAAAAAATTCAACAACAACCTCAACAATGAAAAACAACAACAAATTCAACAACAACCTCAACATGGAAAAACACCAACGAATTTAACAGCAACCTCAACTTTGAAAAACAACAACAACCTCAACATGGAAAAACACCAACAAATTCAACAACAACCTCAACATTGAAAAACATCAACAACTTCAAAATTGAAAAACACCAACAAATTCAACAACAACCTCAACATTTAAAGACAACAACAACCTCAACATTGAAAAACATCAACAAATTCAACAACAACCTCAACATTGAAAAACACATCCAAATTCAACAACAACTTCAACATTGAAAAACACCAACAAATTCAACAACAACCTCGACTTTGAAAAACACCAACAAATTCAACAACCACCTCAAGATTGAAAAACTACAACAACCTCAACATTGAAAAACACCAACAAATACAACAACAACCTCAACATTGAAAAACAACAACAACCTCAACATTGAAAAACAGCAACAAATTCAACAACAACCTCAGCATTGAAAAACACCAACAATTCAACAACAACCTCAACATTGAAAAACAACAACAACCTCAACATTGAAAAAGATCAACAACCTCAACATTGAAAAAACACCAACAAATTCAACAACAACCTCAACATTGAAAAACAACAACAACCTCAACATTGGAAAACACCAACAAATTCAACAACATCTTCAACATTGAAAAACACCAACAAATTCAACAACAACCTCGAAACTGAAAAACACCAACAAATTCAACAACAACCTCTACATTGAAAAACAACAACAACCTCAACATTGAAAAAAACCAACAAATTCAACAACCTCAACATTGAAAAAAAACAACAACCTCAACATTGAAAAACACCAACAAATTCAAAAACAACCTCAACATTGAAAAACAACAACAACTTCAACATTGAAAAACAACAACAACCTCAAAATTGAAAAACACCAACAAATTCAACAACAACCTCAACATTGAAAAACAACAACAACCTCAACATTGAAAAACACCAACAAATTCAACAAGAACTTCAACATGGAAAAAAACCAACAAATTCAACAACAACCTCGACATTGAAAAACACCAACAAATTCAACTACAACCTCAACATTGAAAAACACCAACAAATTCAACAACAACCTCAACATTGAAAAACAACAACAACCTCAACATTGAAAAACACCAAAAAATTCAACAACAACCTCAACAATGAAAAACAACAACAAATTCAACAACAACCTCAACATGGAAAAACACCAACGAATTTAACAACAACCTCAACTTTGAAAAACAACAACAACCTCAACATGGAAAAACACCAACAAATTCAACAACAACCTCAACATTGAAAAACATCAACAACTTCAAAATTGAAAAACACCAACAAATTCAACAACAACCTCAACATTTAAAGACAACAACAACCTCAACATTGAAAAACACCAACAAATTCAACAACAACCTCAACATTGAAAAACACTTCCAAATTCAACAACAACTTCAACATTGAAAAACACCAACAAATTCAACAACAACCTCGACTTTGAAAAACACCAACAAATTCAACAACCACCTCAAGATTGAAAAACTACAACAACCTCAACATTGAAAAACACCAACAAATACAACAACAACCTCAACATTGAAAAACAACAACAACCTCAACATTGAAAAACAGCAACAAATTCAACAACAACCTCAGCATTGAAAAACACCAACAAATTCAACAACAACCTCAACATTGAAAAACAACAACAACCTCAACATTGAAAAAGAACAACAACCTCAACATTGAAAAAACACCAACAAATTCAACAACAACCTCAACATTGAAAAACAACAACAACCTCAACATTGGAAAACACCAACAAATTCAACAACATCTTCAACATTGAAAAACACCAACAAATTCAACAACAACCTCGAAATTGAAAAACACCAACAAATTCAACAACAACCTCAACATTGAAAAACAACAACAACCTCAACATTGAAAAACACCAACAAATTCAACAACCTCAACATTGAAAAACAACAACAACCTCAACATTGAAAAACACCAACAAATTCAAAAACAACCTCAACATTGAAAAACAACAACAACCTCAACATTGAAAAACAACAACAACCTCAAAATTGAAAAACACCAACAAATTCAACAACAACCTCAACATTGAAAAACAACAACAACCTCCACATTGAAAAACACCAACAAATTCAACAAGAACTTCAACATGGAAAAAAACCAACAAATTCAACAACAACCTCGACATTGAAAAACACCAACAAATTCAACAACAACCTCAACATTTAAAAACGCCAACAAATTCAACAACGACCTCAACATTGAAAAACAACAACAACCTCAACATTGAAAAACACCAACAAATTCAACAAAAACCTCAACATTGAGAAACACCAACACATTCAACAACAACCTCAATATTGAAAAACAACAACAACCTCAACATTGAAAAACACCAACAAAATCAACAACAACCTCAACAATGAATAACACCAACAAATTCAACAACAACCTCAACATTGAAAAACACCAACAAATTAAACATCAACCTCAACTTTGAAAAACAACAACAACCTCAACATGGAAAAACACCAACAAATTCAACAACAACCTCAACATTGAAAAACAACAACAACCTCAAAATTGAAAAACACCAACAAATTCAACAACAACCTCAACATTGAAAAACACCAACAAATTCAACAACAACCTCAACATTTAAAAACGCCAACAAATTCAACAACGACCTCAACATTGTAAAACACCAACAAATTCAACAACAACCTCAACATTGAAAAACACCAACAAATTCAACAACAACCTCAACATTGAAAAACACCAACAAATTCAACAACAACCTCAACATTGAAAAACACCAACAAATTCAACAACAACCTCAACATTGAAAAACAACAACAACCTCAACATTGAAAAAAACCAACAAATTCAACAACAACGTCGAAATTGAAAAACACCAACAAATTCAACAACAACCTCAACATTGGAAAACAACAACAACCTCAACATTGAAAAACACCATCAAATTCAACAACAACCTCAACATTGAAAAACAACAACAACCTCAAAATTGAAAAACACCAACAAATTCAACAACAACCTCAACATTGAAAAACAACAACAACCTCAACATTGAAAAACACCAACAAATTCAACAAGAACTTCAACATGGAAAAAAACCAACAAATTCAACAACAACCTCGACATTGAAAAACACCAACAAATTCAACAACAACCTCAACATTTAAAAACGCCAACAAATTCAACAACGACCTCAACATTGAAAAACAACAACAACCTCAACATTGAAAAACACCAACAAATTCAACAAAAACCTCAACATTGAGAAACACCAACACATTCAACAACAACTTCAACATTGAAAAACAACAACAACCTCAACATTGAAAAACACCAACAAAATCAACAACAACCTCAACAATGAATAACACCAACAAATTCAACAACAACCTCAACATTGAAAAACACCAACAAATTAAACATCAACCTCAACTTTGAAAAACAACAACAACCTCAACATGGAAAAACACCAACAAATTCAACAACAACCTCAACATTGAAAAACAACAACAACCTCAAAATTGAAAAACACCAACAAATTCAACAACAACCTCAACATTGAAAAACACCAACAAATTCAACAACAACCTCAACATTTAAAAACGCCAACAAATTCAACAACGACCTCAACATTGAAAAACACCAACAAATTCAACAACAACCTCGAAATTGAAAAACACCAACAAATTCAACAACAACCTCAACATTGGAAAACAACAACAACCTCAACATTGAAAAACACCATCAAATTCAACAACAACCTCAACATTGAAAAACAACAACAACCTCAACATTGAAAAACACCAACAAATTCAACAACAACCTCAACAATGAAAAAGACCAACAAATTCAACAACAACCTCAACATGGAAAAACACCAACAAATTTAACAACAGCCTCAACTTTGAAAAACAACAACAACCTCAACATGGAAAAACACCAACAAATTCAACAACAACCTCAACATTGAAAAACAACAACAACCTCAACATTGAAAAACACCAACAAATTCAACAACCTCAACATTGAAAAACAACAACAACCTCAACATTGAAAAACACCAACAAATTCAGAAACAACCTCAACATTGAAAAACAACAACAACCTCAACATTGAAAAACAACAACAACCTCAAAATTGAAAAACACCAACAAATTCAACAACAACCTCAACATTGAAAAACAACAACAACCTCAACATTGAAAAACACCAACAAATTCAACAAGAACTTCAACATGGAAAAAAACCAACAAATTCAACAACAACCTCGACATTGAAAAACACCAACAAATTCAACAACAACCTCAACATTGAAAAACACCAACAAATTCAACAACAACCTCAACATTGAAAAACAACAACAACCTCAACATTGAAAAACACCAAAAAATTCAACAACAACCTCAACAATGAAAAACAACAACAAATTCAACAACAACCTCAACATGGAAAAACACCAACGAATTTAACAACAACCTCAACTTTGAAAAACAACAACAACCTCAACATGGAAAAACACCAACAAATTCAACAACAACCTCAACATTGAAAAACATCAACAACTTCAAAATTGAAAAACACCAACAAAGTCAACAACAACCTCAACATTTAAAGACAACAACAACCTCAACACTGAAAAACACCAACAAATTCAACAACAACCTCAACATTGAAAAACACATCCAAATTCAACAACAACTTCAACATTGAAAAACACCAACAAATTCAACAACAACCTCGACTTTGAAAAACACCAACAAATTCAACAACCACCTCAAGATTGAAAAACTACAACAACCTCAACATTGAAAAACACCAACAAATACAACAACAACCTCAACATTGAAAAACAACAACAACCTCAACATTGAAAAACAGCAACAAATTCAACAACAACCTCAGCATTGAAAAACACCAACAAATTCAACAACAACCTCAACATTGAAAAACAACAACAACCTCAACATTGAAAAAGAACAACAACCTCAACATTGAAAAAACACCAACAAATTCAACAACAACCTCAACATTGAAAAACAACAACAACCTCAACATTGGAAAACACCAACAAATTCAACACCATCTTCAACATTGAAAAACACCAACAAATTCAACAACAACCTCGAAATTGAAAAACACCAACAAATTCAACAACAACCTCAACATTGAAAAAGAACAACAACCTCAACATTGAAAAACACCAACAAATTCAACAACCTCAACATTGAAAAACAACAACAACCTCAAAATTGAAAAACACCAACAAATTCAACAACAACCTCAACATTGAAAAACAACAACAACCTCAACATTGAAAAACACCAACAAATTCAACAAGAACTTCAACATGGAAAAAAACCAACAAATTCAACAACAACCTCGACTTTGAAAAACACCAACAAATTCAACAACAACCTCAACATTGAAAAACACCAACAAATTCAACAACAACCTCAACATTTAAAAACGCCAACAAATTCAACAACGACCTCAACATTGAAAAACAACAACAACCTCAACATTGAAAAACACAAACAAATTCAACAACAACATCAAAATTGAAAAACAACAACAACCTCAACATTGAAAAACACCAACAAATTCAACAAAAACCTCAACATTGAGAAACACCAACACATTCAACAACAACCTCAACATTGAAAAACAACAACAACCTCAACATTGAAAAACACCAACAAAATCAACAACAACCTCAACAATGAATAACACCAACAAATTCAACAACAACCTCAACATTGAAAAACACCAACAAATTAAACATCAACCTCAACTTTGAAAAACAACAACAACCTCAACATGGAAAAACACCAACAAATTCAACAACAACCTCAACATTGAAAAACAACAACAACCTCAAAATTGAAAAACACCAACAAATTCAACAACAACCTCAACATTGAAAAACAACAACAACCACAACATTGAAAAACACCAACAAATTCAACAACAACTTCAACATTGAAAAAACCAACAAATTCAGCAACAACCTCGACATTGAAAAACACCAACAAATTCAACAACAACCTCAACATTGAAAAACACCAACAAATTCAACAACAACCTCAACATTTAAAAACGCCAACAAATTCAAAAACGACCTCAACATTGTAAAACACCAACAAATTCAACAACAACCTCAACATTGAAAAACACCAACAAATTCAACAACAACCTCAACATTGAAAAACACCAACAAATTCAACAACAACCTCAACATTAAAAAACACCAACAAATTCAACAACAACCTCAACATTGAAAAACAACAACAACCTCAACATTGAAAAACACCAACAAATTCAACAACAACCTCGAAATTGAAAAACACCAACAAATTCAACAACAACCTCAACATTGGAAAACAACAACAACCTCAACATTGAAAAACACCATCAAATTCAACAACAACCTCAACATTGAAAAACAACAACAACCTCAACATTGAAAAACACCAACAAATTCAACAACAACCTCAACAATGAAAAACACCAACAATATTCAACAACAACCTCAACATGGAAAAACACCAACAAATTTAACAACAACCTCAACTTTGAAAAACAACAACAACCTCAACATGGAAAAACACCAACAAATTCAACAACAACCTCAACATTGAAAAACAACAACAACTTTAAAATTGAAAAACACCAACAAATTCAACAACAACCTCAACATTTAAAGACAACAACAACATCAACATTGAAAAACACCAACAAATTCAACAACAACCTCAACAATGAAAAACACCAACAAATTCAACAACAACTTCAACATTGAAAAACACCAACAAATTCAACAACAACCTCGACATTGAAAAACACCAACAAATTCAACAACAACCTCAACATTGAAAAACTACAACAACCTCAACATTGAAAAACACCAACAAATTCAACAACCTCAACATTGAAAAACAACAACAACCTCAACATTGAAAAACAACAACAACCTCAACATTGAAAAACAACAACAACCTCAAAATTGAAAAACACCAACAAATTCAACAACAACCTCAACATTGAAAAACAACAACAACCTCAACATTGAAAAACACCAACAAATTCAACAAGAACTTCAACATGGAAAAAAACCAACAAATTCAACAACAACCTCGACATTGAAAAACACCAACAAATTCAACAACAACCTCAACATTGAAAAACACCAACAAATTCAACAACAACCTCAACATTGAAAAACAACAACAACCTCAACATTGAAAAAGAACAACAACCTCAACATTGAAAAAACACCAACAAATTCAACAACAACCTCAACATTGAAAAACAACAACAACCTCAACATTGAAAAACACCAACAAATTCAACAACATCTTCAACATTGAAAAACACCAACAAATTCAACAACAACCTCGAAATTGAAAAACACCAACAAATTCAACAACAACCTCAACATTGAAAAACAACAACAACCTCAACATTGAAAAACACCAACAAATTCAACAACCTCAACATTGAAAAACAACAACAACCTCAACATTGAAAAACACCAACAAATTCAAAAACAACCTCAACATTGAAAAATAACAACAACCTCAACATTGAAAAACAACAACAACCTCAAAATTGAAAAACACCAACAAATTCAACAACAACCTCAACATTGAAAAACAACAACAACCTCAACATTGAAAAACACCAACAAATTCAACAAGAACTTCAACATGGAAAAAAACCAACAAATTCAACAACAACCTCGACATTGAAAAACACCAACAAATTCAAGAACAACCTCAACATTGAAAAACACCAACAAATTCAACAACAACCTCAACATTTAAAAACGCAAACAATTTCAACAACGACCTCAACATTGTAAAACACCAACAAATTCAACAACAACCTCAACATTGAAAAACATCAACAACTTCAAAATTGAAAAACACCAACAAATTCAACAACAACCTCAACATTTAAAGACAACAACAACCTCAACATTGAAAAACACCAACAAATTCAACAACAACCTCAACATTGAAAAACACATCCAAATTCAACAACAACTTCAACATTGAAAAACACCAACAATTTCAACAACAACCTCGACTTTGAAAAACACCAACAAATTCAACAACAACCTCAAGATTGAAAAACTACAACAACCTCAACATTGAAAAACACCAACAACCTCAACATTGAAAAACAGCAACAAATTCAACAACAACCTCAGCATTGAAAAACACCAACAAATTCAACAACAACCTCAACATTGAAAAACAACAACAACCTCAACATTGAAAAAGAACAACAACCTCAACATTGAAAAAACACCAACAAATTCAACAACAACCTCAACATTGAAAAACAACAACAACCTCAACATTGAAAAACACCAACAAATTCAACAACATCTTCAACATTGAAAAACACCAACAAATTCAACAACAACCTCGAAATTGAAAAACACCAACAAATTCAACAACAACCTCAACATTGAAAAACAACAACAACCTCAACATTGAAAAACACCAACAAATTCAACAACCTCAACATTGAAAAACAACAACAACCTCAACATTGAAAAACACCAACAAATTCAAAAACAACCTCAACATTGAAAAACAACAACAACCTCAACATTGAAAAACAACAACAACCTCAAAATTGAAAAACACCAACAAATTCAACAACAACCTCAACATTGAAAAACAACAACAACCTCGACATTGAAAAACACCAACAAATTCAACAACAACCTCAACATTGAAAAACACCAACAAATTCAACAACAACCTCAACATTGAAAAAAAACAACAGCCTCAACATTGAAAAACACCAACAAATTCAACAACAACCTCAACAATGAAAAACACCAACAAATTCAACAACAACCTCAACATGGAAAAACACCAACGAATTTAACAACAACCTCAACTTTGAAAAACTACAACAACCTCAACATGGAAAAACACCAGCAAATTCAACAACAACCTCAACATTGAAAAACATCAACAACTTCAAAATTGAAAAACACCAACAAATTCAACAACAACCTCAACATTTAAAGACAACAACAACCTCAACATTGAAAAACACCAACAAATTCAACAACAACCTCAACATTGAAAAACACATCCAAATTCAACAACAACTTCAACATTGAAAAACACCAACAAATTCAACAACAACCTCGACTTTGAAAAACACCTACAAATTCAACAACAACCTCAAGATTGAAAAACTACAACAACCTCAACATTGAAAAACACCAACAAATACAACAACAACCTCAACATTGAAAAACAACAACAACCTCAACATTGAAAAACAGCAACAAATTCAACAACAACCTCAGCATTGAAAAACACCAACAAATTCAACAACAACCTCAACATTGAAAAACAACAACAACCTCAACATTGAAAAAGAACAACAACCTCAACATTGAAAAAACACCAACAAATTCAACAACAACCTCAACATTGAAAAACAACAACAACCTCAACATTGAAAAACACCAACAAGTTCAACAACATCTTCAACATTGAAAAACACCAACAAATTCAACAACAACCTCGAAATTGAAAAACACCAACAAATTCAACAACAACCTCAACATTGAAAAACAACAACAACCTCAACATTGAAAAACACCAACAAATTCAACAACCTCAACATTGAAAAACAACAACAACCTCAACATTGAAAAACACCAACAAATTCAAAAACAACCTCAACATTGAAAAACAACAACAACCTCAGCATTGAAAAACAACAACAACCTCAAAATTGAAAAACACCAACAAATTCAACAACAAACTCAACATTGAAAAACAACAACCTCAACATTGAAAAACACCAACAAATTCAACAAGAACTTCAACATGGAAAAAAACCAACAAATTCAACAACAACCTCGACATTGAAAAACACCAACAAATTCAACAACAACCTCAACATTGAAAAACACCAACAAATTCAACAACAACCTCAACATTTAAAAACGCCAACAATTTCAACAACGACCTCAACATTGTAAAACACCAACAAATTCAACAACAACCTCAACATTGAAAAACATCAACAACTTCAAAATTGAAAAACACCAACAAATTCAACAACAACCTCAACATTTAAAGACAACAACAACCTCAACATTGAAAAACACCAACAAATTCAACAACAACCTCAACATTGAAAAACACATCCAAATTCAACAACAACTTCAACATTGGAAAACACCAACAAATTCAACAACAACCTCGAATTTGAAAAACACCAACAAATTCAACAACAACCTCAAGATTGAAAAACTACAACAACCTCAACATTGAAAAACACCAACAAATACAACAACAACCTCAACATTGAAAAACAACAACAACCTCAACATTGAAAAACAGCAACAAATTCAACAACAACCTCAGCATTGAAAAACACCAACAAATTCAACAACAACCTCAACATTGAAAAACAACAACAACCTCAACATTGAAAAAGAACAACAACCTCAACATTGAAAAAACACCAACAAATTCAAGAACAACCTCAACATTGAAAAACAACAACAACCTCAACATTGAAAAACACCAACAAATTCAACAACATCTTCAACATTGAAAAACACCAACAAATTCAACAACAACCTCGACATTGAAAAACAACAACAACCTCAACATTGAAAAACACCAAAAAATTCAACAACCTCAACATTGAAAAACAACTACAACCTCAACATTGAAAAACACCAACAAATTCAAAAACCACCTCAACATTGAAAAACACCAACCAATTCAACAAGAACTTCAACATGGAAAAAAACCAACAAATTCAACAACAACCTCGACATTGAAAAACACCAACAAATTCAACAACAACCTCAACATTGAAAAACACCAACAAATTCAACAACAACCTCAACATTTAAAAACGCCAACATTTTCAACAACGACCTCAACATTGTAAAACACCAGCAAATTGAACAACAACCTCAACATTGAAAAACAACAACAACCTCAACATTGAAAAACACCAACAAATTCAACAACAACCTCGAAATTGAAAAACACCAACAAATTCAACAACAACCTCAACATTGGAAAACAACAACAACCTCAACATTGAAAAACACCATCAAATTCAACAACAACCTCAACATTGAAAAACAACAACAACCTCAACATTGAAAAACACCAACAAATTCAACAACAACCTCAACAATGAAAAACACCAACAATATTCAACAACAACCTCAACATGGAAAAACACCAACAAATTTAACAACAACCTCAACTTTGAAAAACAACAACAACCTCAACATGGAAAAACACCAACAAATTCAACAACAACCTCAACATTGAAAAACAACAACAACTTTAAAATTGAAAAACACCAACAAATTCAACAACAACCTCAACATTTAAAGACAACAACAACATCAACATTGAAAAACACCAACAAATTCAACAACAACCTCAACAATGAAAAACACCAACAAATTCAACAACAACTTCAACATTGAAAAACACCAACAAATTCAACAACAACCTCGACATTGAAAAACACCAACAAATTCAACAACAACCTCAACATTGAAAAACTACAACAACCTCAACATTGAAAAACACCAACAAATTCAACAACCTCAACATTGAAAAACAACAACAACCTCAACATTGAAAAACACCAACAAATTCAAAAACAACCTCAACATTGAAAAACAACAACAACCTCAACATTGAAAAACAACAACAACCTCAAAATTGAAAAACACCAACAAATTCAACAACAACCTCAACATTGAAAAACAACAACAACCTCAACATTGAAAAACACCAACAAATTCAACAAGAACTTCAACATGGAAAAAAACCAACAAATTCAACAACAACCTCGACATTGAAAAACACCAACAAATTCAACAACAACCTCAACATTGAAAAACACCAACAAATTCAACAACAACCTCAACATTGAAAAACAACAACAACCTCAACATTGAAAAAGAACAACAACCTCAACATTGAAAAAACACCAACAAATTCAACAACAACCTCAACATTGAAAAACAACAACAACCTCAACATTGAAAAACACCAACAAATTCAACAACATCTTCAACATTGAAAAACACCAACAAATTCAACAACAACCTCGAAATTGAAAAACACCAACAAATTCAACAACAACCTCAACATTGAAAAACAACAACAACCTCAACATTGAAAAACACCAACAAATTCAACAACCTCAACATTGAAAAACAACAACAACCTCAACATTGAAAAACACCAACAAATTCAAAAACAACCTCAACATTGAAAAATAACAACAACCTCAACATTGAAAAACAACAACAACCTCAAAATTGAAAAACACCAACAAATTCAACAACAACCTCAACATTGAAAAACAACAACAACCTCAACATTGAAAAACACCAACAAATTCAACAAGAACTTCAACATGGAAAAAAACCAACAAATTCAACAACAACCTCGACATTGAAAAACACCAACAAATTCAAGAACAACCTCAACATTGAAAAACACCAACAAATTCAACAACAACCTCAACATTTAAAAACGCAAACAATTTCAACAACGACCTCAACATTGTAAAACACCAACAAATTCAACAACAACCTCAACATTGAAAAACATCAACAACTTCAAAATTGAAAAACACCAACAAATTCAACAACAACCTCAACATTTAAAGACAACAACAACCTCAACATTGAAAAACACCAACAAATTCAACAACAACCTCAACATTGAAAAACACATCCAAATTCAACAACAACTTCAACATTGAAAAACACCAACAATTTCAACAACAACCTCGACTTTGAAAAACACCAACAAATTCAACAACAACCTCAAGATTGAAAAACTACAACAACCTCAACATTGAAAAACACCAACAACCTCAACATTGAAAAACAGCAACAAATTCAACAACAACCTCAGCATTGAAAAACACCAACAAATTCAACAACAACCTCAACATTGAAAAACAACAACAACCTCAACATTGAAAAAGAACAACAACCTCAACATTGAAAAAACACCAACAAATTCAACAACAACCTCAACATTGAAAAACAACAACAACCTCAACATTGAAAAACACCAACAAATTCAACAACATCTTCAACATTGAAAAACACCAACAAATTCAACAACAACCTCGAAATTGAAAAACACCAACAAATTCAACAACAACCTCAACATTGAAAAACAACAACAACCTCAACATTGAAAAACACCAACAAATTCAACAACCTCAACATTGAAAAACAACAACAACCTCAACATTGAAAAACACCAACAAATTCAAAAACAACCTCAACATTGAAAAACAACAACAACCTCAACATTGAAAAACAACAACAACCTCAAAATTGAAAAACACCAACAAATTCAACAACAACCTCAACATTGAAAAACAACAACAACCTCAACATTGAAAAACACCAACAAATTCAACAAGAACTTCAACATGGAAAAAAACCAACAAATTCAACAACAACCTCGACATTGAAAAACACCAACAAATTCAACAACAACCTCAACATTGAAAAACACCAACAAATTCAACAACAACCTCAACATTGAAAAAAAACAACAGCCTCAACATTGAAAAACACCAACAAATTCAACAACAACCTCAACAATGAAAAACACCAACAAATTCAACAACAACCTCAACATGGAAAAACACCAACGAATTTAACAACAACCTCAACTTTGAAAAACTACAACAACCTCGACATGGAAAAACACCAGCAAATTCAACAACAACCTCAACATTGAAAAACATCAACAACTTCAAAATTGAAAAACACCAACAAATTCAACAACAACCTCAACATTTAAAGACAACAACAACCTCAACATTGAAAAACACCAACAAATTCAACAACAACCTCAACATTGAAAAACACATCCAAATTCAACAACAACTTCAACATTGAAAAACACCAACAAATTCAACAACAACCTCGACTTTGAAAAACACCTACAAATTCAACAACAACCTCAAGATTGAAAAACTACAACAACCTCAACATTGAAAAACACCAACAAATACAACAACAACCTCAACATTGAAAAACAACAACAACCTCAACATTGAAAAACAGCAACAAATTCAACAACAACCTCAGCATTGAAAAACACCAACAAATTCAACAACAACCTCAACATTGAAAAACAACAACAACCTCAACATTGAAAAAGAACAACAACCTCAACATTGAAAAAACACCAACAAATTCAACAACAACCTCAACATTGAAAAACAACAACAACCTCAACATTGAAAAACACCAACAAATTCAACAACATCTTCAACATTGAAAAACACCAACAAATTCAACAACAACCTCGAAATTGAAAAACACCAACAAATTCAACAACAACCTCAACATTGAAAAACAACAACAACCTCAACATTGAAAAACACCAACAAATTCAACAACCTCAACATTGAAAAACAACAACAACCTCAACATTGAAAAACACCAACAAATTCAAAAACAACCTCAACATTGAAAAAACAACAACAACCTCAGCATTGAAAAACAACAACAACCTCAAAATTGAAAAACACCAACAAATTCAACAACAAACTCAACATTGAAAAACAACAACCTCAACATTGAAAAACACCAACAAATTCAACAAGAACTTCAACATGGAAAAAAACCAACAAATTCAACAACAACCTCGACATTGAAAAACACCAACAAATTCAACAACAACCTCAACATTGAAAAACACCAACAAATTCAACAACAACCTCAACATTTAAAAACGCCAACAATTTCAACAACGACCTCAACATTGTAAAACACCAACAAATTCAACAACAACCTCAACATTGAAAAACATCAACAACTTCAAAATTGAAAAACACCAACAAATTCAACAACAACCTCAACATTTAAAGACAACAACAACCTCAACATTGAAAAACACCAACAAATTCAACAACAACCTCAACATTGAAAAACACATCCAAATTCAACAACAACTTCAACATTGGAAAACACCAACAAATTCAACAACAACCTCAAGATTGAAAAACTACAACAACCTCAACATTGAAAAACACCAACAAATACAACAACAACCTCAACATTGAAAAACAACAACAACCTCAACATTGAAAAACAGCAACAAATTCAACAACAACCTCAGCATTGAAAAACACCAACAAATTCAACAACAACCTCAACATTGAAAAACAACAACAACCTCAACATTGAAAAAGAACAACAACCTCAACATTGAAAAAACACCAACAAATTCAAGAACAACCTCAACATTGAAAAACAACAACAACCTCAACATTGAAAAACACCAACAAATTCAACAACATCTTCAACATTGAAAAACACCAACAAATTCAACAACAACCTCGACATTGAAAAACAACAACAACCTCAACATTGAAAAACACCAAAAAATTCAACAACCTCAACATTGAAAAACAACTACAACCTCAACATTGAAAAACACCAACAAATTCAAAAACCACCTCAACATTGAAAAACACCAACCAATTCAACAAGAACTTCAACATGGAAAAAAACCAACAAATTCAACAACAACCTCGACATTGAAAAACACCAACAAATTCAACAACAACCTCAACATTGAAAAACACCAACAAATTCAACAACAACCTCAACATTTAAAAAACGCCAACATTTTCAACAACGACCTCAACATTGTAAAACACCAACAAATTGAACAACAACCTCAACATTGAAAAACACCAACAAATTCAACAACAACATCGACATTGAAAAACACCAACAAATTCAACAACAACCTCAACATTGAAAAACAACAACAACCTCAACATTGAAAAACACCAACAAATTCAACAACAACCTCAACGTTGAAAAACAACAACAACCTCAACATTGAAAAACACCAACAAATTCAACAACAACTTCAACATTGAAAAACACCAACAAATTCAACAACAACCTCGACATTGAAAAACACCATCAAATTCAACAACGACCTCAACATTGAAAAACAACAACAACCTCAACATTGAAAAACACAAACAAATTCAACAACAACCTCAATATTGAAAAACAACAACAACCTCAACATTGAAAAACAACAACAACCACAACATTGAAAAACACCAACAAATTCAACAACAACTTCAACATTGAAAAAACCAACAAATTCAGCAACAACCTCGACATTGAAAAACATCAACAAATTCAACAACAACCTCAACATTGAAAAACACCAACAAATTCAACAACAACCACAACATTTAAAAACGCCAACAAATTCAACAACGACCTCAACATTGTAAAACACCAACAAATTCAACAACAACCTCAACATTGAAAAACACCAACAAATTCAACAACAACCTCAACATTGAAAAACACCAACAAATTCAACAACAACCTCAACATTGAAAAAGACCAACAAATTCAACAACAACCTCAACATTGAAAAACAACAACAACCTCAACATTGAAAAACACCAACAAATTCAACAACAACTTCAACATTGAAGAAAACCAACAAATTCAACAACAACCTCGAAATTGAAAAACACCAACAAATTCAACAACAACCTCAACATTGAAAAACAACAACAACCTCAACATTGAAAAACACCAACAAATTCAACAACAACCTCAACATTGAAAAACAACAACAACCACAACAATGAAAAACACCAACAAATTCAACAACAACCTCAACAATGAAAAACACCAACAAATTCAACAACAACCTCAACATGGAAAAACACCAACGAATTTAACAACAACCTCAACTTTGAAAAACAACAACAACCTCAACATGGAAAAACACCAACAAATTCAACAACAACCTCAACATTGAAAAACATCAACAACTTCAAAATTGAAAAACACCAACAAATTCAACAACAACCGCAACATTTAAAGACAACAACAACCTCAACATTGAAAAACACCAACAAATTCAACAACAACCTCAACATTGAAAAACACATCCAAATTCAACAACAACTTCAACATTGAAAAACACCAACAAATTCAACAACAACCTCGACTTTGAAAAACACCAACAAATTCAACAACAACCTCAAGATTGAAAAACTACAACAACCTCAACATTGAAAAACACCAACAAATACAACAACAACCTCAACATTGAAAAACAACAACAACCTCAACATTGAAAAACAGCAACAAATTCAACAACAACCTCAGCATTGAAAAACACCAACAAATTCAACAACAACCTCAACATTGAAAAACAACAACAACCTCAACATTGAAAAAGAACAACAACCTCAACATTGAAAAAACACCAACAAATTCAACAACAACCTCAACATTGAAAAACAACAACAACCTCAACATTGAAAAACACCAACAAATTCAACAACATCTTCAACATTGAAAAACACCAACAAATTCAACAACAACCTCGAAATTGAAAAACACCAACAAATTCAACAACAACCTCAACATTGAAAAACAACAACAACCTCAACATTGAAAAACACCAACAAATTCAACAACCTCAACATTGAAAAACAACAACAACCTCAACATTGAAAAACACCAACAAATTCAAAAACAACCTCAACATTGAAAAATAACAACAACCTCAACATTGAAAAACAACAACAACCTCAAAATTGAAGAACACCAACAAATTCAACAACAACCTCAACATTGAAAAACAACAACAACCTCAACATTGAAAAACACCAACAAATTCAACAGGAACTTCAACATCGAAAAAAACCAACAAATTCAACAACAACCTCGACATTGAAAAACACCAACAAATTCAACAACAACCTCAACATTGAAAAACACCAACAAATTCAACAACAACCTCAACATTGAAAAACAACAACAACCTCAACTTTGAAAAACACCAACAAATTCAACAACAACCTCAACAATGAAAAACACCAACAAATTCAACAACAACCTCAACATGGAAAAACACCAACGAATTGAACAACAACCTCAACTTTGAAAAACAACAACAACCTCAACATGGAAAAACACCAACAAATTCAACAACAACCTCAACATTGAAAAACATCAACAACTTCAAAATTGAAAAACACCAACAAATTCAACAACAACCTCAACATTTAAAGACAACAACAACCTCAACATTGAAGAACAGCAACAAATTCAACAACAACCTCAACATTGAAAAAGACATCCAAATTCAACAACAACTTCAACATTGAAAAACACCAACAAATTCAACAACAACCTCGACTTTGAAAAACACCAACAAATTCAACAACAACCTCAAGATTGAAAAACTACAACAACCTCAACATTGAAAAACACCAACAAATACAACAACAACCTCAACATTGAAAAACAACAACAACCTCAACATTGAAAAACAGCAACAAATTCAACAACAACCTCAGCATTGAAAAACACCAACAAATTCAACAACAACCTCAGCATTGAAAAACAACAACAACCTCAACATTGAAAAAGAACAACAACCTCAACATTGAAAAAACACCAACAAATTCAACAACAACCTCAACATTGAAAAACAACAACAACCTCAACATTGAAAAACACCAACAAATTCAACAACATCTTCAACATTGAAAAACACCAACAAATTCAACAACAACCTCGAAATTGAAAAACACCAACAAATTCAACAACAACCTCAACATTGAAAAACAACAACCTCAACACTGAAAAACACCAACAAATTCAACAACCTCAACATTGAAAAACAACAACAACCTCAACATTGAAAAACACCAACAAATTCAAAAACAACCTCAACATTGAAAAACAACAACAACCTCAACATTGAAAAACAACAACAACCTCAAAATTGAAAAACACCAACAAATTCAACAACAACCTCAACATTGAAAAACAACAACAACCTCAACATTGAAAAACACCAACAAATTCAACAAGAACTTCAACATGGAAAAAACCAACAAATTCAACAACAACCTCGAATTTGAAAAACACCAACAAATTCAACAACAACCTCAAGATTGAAAAACTACAACAACCTCAACATTGAAAAACACCAACAAATACAACAACAACCTCAACATTGAAAAACAACAACAACCTCACCATTGAAAAACAGCAACAAATTCAACAACAACCTCAGCTTTGAAAAACACCAACAAATTCAACAACAACCTCAACATTGAAAAACAACAACAACCTCCACATTGAAAAAGAACAACAACCTCAACATTGAAAAAACACCAACAAATTCAACAACAACCTCAACATTGAAAAACAACAACAACCTCAACATTGAAAAACACCAACAAATTCAACAACATCTTCAACATTGAAAAACACCAACAACTTCAACAACAACCTCGAAATTGAAAAACACCAACAAATTCAACAACAACCTCAACATTGAAAAACAACAACAACCTCAACATTGAAAAACACCAACAAATTCAACAACCTCAACATTGAAAAACAACTACAACCTCAACATTGAAAAACACCAACAAATTCAAAAACAACATCAAACTGAAAAACAACAACAACCTCAACATTGAAAAACAACAAAAACCTCAAAATTGAAAAACACCAACAAATTCAACAACAACCTCAACATTGAAAAACAACAACAACCTCAACATTGAAAAACACCAACAAATTCAACAAGAACTTCAACATGGAAAAAAACCAAAAAATTCAACAACAACCTCGACATTGAAAAACACCAACAAATTCAACAACAACCTCAACATTTAAAAACGCCAACAAATTCAACAACGACCTCAACATTGTAAAACACCAACAAATTCAACAACAACCTCAACATTGAAAAACACCAACAAATTCAACAACAACATCGACATTGAAAAACACCAACAAATTCAACAACAACCTCAACATTGAAAAACAACAACAACCTCAACATTGAAAAACACCAACAAATTCAACAACAACCTCAACGTTGAAAAACAACAACAACCTCAACATTGAAAAACACCAACAAATTCAACAACAACTTCAACATTGAAAAACACCAACAAATTCAACAACAACCTCGACATTGAAAAACACCATCAAATTCAACAACGACCTCAACATTGAAAAACAACAACATCCACAACATTGAAAAACACAAACAAATTCAACAACAACCTCAATATTGAAAAACAACAACAACCTCAACATTGAAAAACACCAACAAATTCAACAAGAACCTCAACATTGAAAAACAGCAACACATTCAACAACAACCTCAACATTGAAAAACAACAACAACCTCAACATTGAAAAACACCAACAAATTCAACAACAACTTCAACATTGAAAAACACCAACAAATTCAACAACAACCTCAACATTGAAAATCAACAACAACCTCAACATTGAAAAACACCAACAAATTCAACAACAACCTCAACAATGAAAAACACCAACAAATTCAACAACAACCTCAACATTGAAAAACACCAACAAATTAAACATCAACCTCAACTTTGATAAACAACAACAACCTCAACATTGAAAAACACCAACAAATTCAACAACATCTTCAACATTGAAAAACACCAACAAATTCAACAACAACCTCGAAATTGAAAAACACCAACAAATTCAACAACAACCTCAACATTGAAAAACAACAACAACCTCAACATTGAAAAACACCAACAAATTCAACAACCTCAACATTGAAAAACAACAACAACCTCAACATTGAAAAACACCAACAAATTCAAAAACAACCTCAACATTGAAAAACAACAACAACCTCAGCATTGAAAAACAACAACAACCTCAAAATTGAAAAACACCAACAAATTCAACAACAAACTCAACATTGAAAAACAACAACCTCAACATTGAAAAACACCAACAAATTCAACAAGAACTTCAACATGGAAAAAAACCAACAAATTCAACAACAACCTCGACATTGAAAAACACCAACAAATTCAACAACAACCTCAACATTGAAAAACACCAACAAATTCAACAACAACCTCAACATTTAAAAACGCCAACAATTTCAACAACGACCTCAACATTGTAAAACACCAACAAATTCAACAACAACCTCAACATTGAAAAACATCAACAACTTCAAAATTGAAAAACACCAACAAATTCAACAACAACCTCAACATTTAAAGACAACAACAACCTCAACATTGAAAAACACCAACAAATTCAACAACAACCTCAACATTGAAAAACACATCCAAATTCAACAACAACTTCAACATTGGAAAACACCAACAAATTCAACAACAACCTCAAGATTGAAAAACTACAACAACCTCAACATTGAAAAACACCAACAAATACAACAACAACCTCAACATTGAAAAACAACAACAACCTCAACATTGAAAAACAGCAACAAATTCAACAACAACCTCAGCATTGAAAAACACCAACAAATTCAACAACAACCTCAACATTGAAAAACAACAACAACCTCAACATTGAAAAAGAACAACAACCTCAACATTGAAAAAACACCAACAAATTCAAGAACAACCTCAACATTGAAAAACAACAACAACCTCAACATTGAAAAACACCAACAAATTCAACAACATCTTCAACATTGAAAAACACCAACAAATTCAACAACAACCTCGACATTGAAAAACAACAACAACCTCAACATTGAAAAACACCAAAAAATTCAACAACCTCAACATTGAAAAACAACTACAACCTCAACATTGAAAAACACCAACAAATTCAAAAACCACCTCAACATTGAAAAACACCAACCAATTCAACAAGAACTTCAACATGGAAAAAAACCAACAAATTCAACAACAACCTCGACATTGAAAAACACCAACAAATTCAACAACAACCTCAACATTGAAAAACACCAACAAATTCAACAACAACCTCAACATTTAAAAACGCCAACATTTTCAACAACGACCTCAACATTGTAAAACACCAACAAATTGAACAACAACCTCAACATTGAAAAACACCAACAAATTCAACAACAACATCGACATTGAAAAACACCAACAAATTCAACAACAACCTCAACATTGAAAAACAACAACAACCTCAACATTGAAAAACACCAACAAATTCAACAACAACCTCAACGTTGAAAAACAACAACAACCTCAACATTGAAAAACACCAACAAATTCAACAACAACTTCAACATTGAAAAACACCAACAAATTCAACAACAACCTCGACATTGAAAAACACCATCAAATTCAACAACGACCTCAACATTGAAAAACAACAACAACCTCAACATTGAAAAACACAAACAAATTCAACAACAACCTCAATATTGAAAAACAACAACAACCTCAACATTGAAAAACAACAACAACCACAACATTGAAAAACACCAACAAATTCAACAACAACTTCAACATTGAAAAAACCAACAAATTCAGCAACAACCTCGACATTGAAAAACATCAACAAATTCAACAACAACCTCAACATTGAAAAACACCAACAAATTCAACAACAACCACAACATTTAAAAACGCCAACAAATTCAACAACGACCTCAACATTGTAAAACACCAACAAATTCAACAACAACCTCAACATTGAAAAACACCAACAAATTCAACAACAACCTCAACATTGAAAAACACCAACAAATTCAACAACAACCTCAACATTGAAAAAGACCAACAAATTCAACAACAACCTCAACATTGAAAAACAACAACAACCTCAACATTGAAAAACACCAACAAATTCAACAACAACTTCAACATTGAAGAAAACCAACAAATTCAACAACAACCTCGAAATTGAAAAACACCAACAAATTCAACAACAACCTCAACATTGAAAAACAACAACAACCTCAACATTGAAAAACACCAACAAATTCAACAACAACCTCAACATTGAAAAACAACAACAACCACAACAATGAAAAACACCAACAAATTCAACAACAACCTCAACAATGAAAAACACCAACAAATTCAACAACAACCTCAACATGGAAAAACACCAACGAATTTAACAACAACCTCAACTTTGAAAAACAACAACAACCTCAACATGGAAAAACACCAACAAATTCAACAACAACCTCAACATTGAAAAACATCAACAACTTCAAAATTGAAAAACACCAACAAATTCAACAACAACCGCAACATTTAAAGACAACAACAACCTCAACATTGAAAAACACCAACAAATTCAACAACAACCTCAACATTGAAAAACACATCCAAATTCAACAACAACTTCAACATTGAAAAACACCAACAAATTCAACAACAACCTCGACTTTGAAAAACACCAACAAATTCAACAACAACCTCAAGATTGAAAAACTACAACAACCTCAACATTGAAAAACACCAACAAATACAACAACAACCTCAACATTGAAAAACAACAACAACCTCAACATTGAAAAACAGCAACAAATTCAACAACAACCTCAGCATTGAAAAACACCAACAAATTCAACAACAACCTCAACATTGAAAAACAACAACAACCTCAACATTGAAAAAGAACAACAACCTCAACATTGAAAAAACACCAACAAATTCAACAACAACCTCAACATTGAAAAACAACAACAACCTCAACATTGAAAAACACCAACAAATTCAACAACATCTTCAACATTGAAAAACACCAACAAATTCAACAACAACCTCGAAATTGAAAAACACCAACAAATTCAACAACAACCTCAACATTGAAAAACAACAACAACCTCAACATTGAAAAACACCAACAAATTCAACAACCTCAACATTGAAAAACAACAACAACCTCAACATTGAAAAACACCAACAAATTCAAAAACAACCTCAACATTGAAAAATAACAACAACCTCAACATTGAAAAACAACAACAACCTCAAAATTGAAGAACACCAACAAATTCAACAACAACCTCAACATTGAAAAACAACAACAACCTCAACATTGAAAAACACCAACAAATTCAACAGGAACTTCAACATCGAAAAAAACCAACAAATTCAACAACAACCTCGACATTGAAAAACACCAACAAATTCAACAACAACCTCAACATTGAAAAACACCAACAAATTCAACAACAACCTCAACATTGAAAAACAACAACAACCTCAACTTTGAAAAACACCAACAAATTCAACAACAACCTCAACAATGAAAAACACCAACAAATTCAACAACAACCTCAACATGGAAAAACACCAACGAATTGAACAACAACCTCAACTTTGAAAAACAACAACAACCTCAACATGGAAAAACACCAACAAATTCAACAACAACCTCAACATTGAAAAACATCAACAACTTCAAAATTGAAAAACACCAACAAATTCAACAACAACCTCAACATTTAAAGACAACAACAACCTCAACATTGAAGAACAGCAACAAATTCAACAACAACCTCAACATTGAAAAAGACATCCAAATTCAACAACAACTTCAACATTGAAAAACACCAACAAATTCAACAACAACCTCGACTTTGAAAAACACCAACAAATTCAACAACAACCTCAAGATTGAAAAACTACAACAACCTCAACATTGAAAAACACCAACAAATACAACAACAACCTCAACATTGAAAAACAACAACAACCTCAACATTGAAAAACAGCAACAAATTCAACAACAACCTCAGCATTGAAAAACACCAACAAATTCAACAACAACCTCAGCATTGAAAAACAACAACAACCTCAACATTGAAAAAGAACAACAACCTCAACATTGAAAAAACACCAACAAATTCAACAACAACCTCAACATTGAAAAACAACAACAACCTCAACATTGAAAAACACCAACAAATTCAACAACATCTTCAACATTGAAAAACACCAACAAATTCAACAACAACCTCGAAATTGAAAAACACCAACAAATTCAACAACAACCTCAACATTGAAAAACAACAACCTCAACACTGAAAAACACCAACAAATTCAACAACCTCAACATTGAAAAACAACAACAACCTCAACATTGAAAAACACCAACAAATTCAAAAACAACCTCAACATTGAAAAACAACAACAACCTCAACATTGAAAAACAACAACAACCTCAAAATTGAAAAACACCAACAAATTCAACAACAACCTCAACATTGAAAAACAACAACAACCTCAACATTGAAAAACACCAACAAATTCAACAAGAACTTCAACATGGAAAAAACCAACAAATTCAACAACAACCTCGAATTTGAAAAACACCAACAAATTCAACAACAACCTCAAGATTGAAAAACTACAACAACCTCAACATTGAAAAACACCAACAAATACAACAACAACCTCAACATTGAAAAACAACAACAACCTCACCATTGAAAAACAGCAACAAATTCAACAACAACCTCAGCTTTGAAAAACACCAACAAATTCAACAACAACCTCAACATTGAAAAACAACAACAACCTCCACATTGAAAAAGAACAACAACCTCAACATTGAAAAAACACCAACAAATTCAACAACAACCTCAACATTGAAAAACAACAACAACCTCAACATTGAAAAACACCAACAAATTCAACAACATCTTCAACATTGAAAAACACCAACAACTTCAACAACAACCTCGAAATTGAAAAACACCAACAAATTCAACAACAACCTCAACATTGAAAAACAACAACAACCTCAACATTGAAAAACACCAACAAATTCAACAACCTCAACATTGAAAAACAACTACAACCTCAACATTGAAAAACACCAACAAATTCAAAAACAACATCAAACTGAAAAACAACAACAACCTCAACATTGAAAAACAACAAAAACCTCAAAATTGAAAAACACCAACAAATTCAACAACAACCTCAACATTGAAAAACAACAACAACCTCAACATTGAAAAACACCAACAAATTCAACAAGAACTTCAACATGGAAAAAAACCAAAAAATTCAACAACAACCTCGACATTGAAAAACACCAACAAATTCAACAACAACCTCAACATTTAAAAACGCCAACAAATTCAACAACGACCTCAACATTGTAAAACACCAACAAATTCAACAACAACCTCAACATTGAAAAACACCAACAAATTCAACAACAACATCGACATTGAAAAACACCAACAAATTCAACAACAACCTCAACATTGAAAAACAACAACAACCTCAACATTGAAAAACACCAACAAATTCAACAACAACCTCAACGTTGAAAAACAACAACAACCTCAACATTGAAAAACACCAACAAATTCAACAACAACTTCAACATTGAAAAACACCAACAAATTCAACAACAACCTCGACATTGAAAAACACCATCAAATTCAACAACGACCTCAACATTGAAAAACAACAACATCCACAACATTGAAAAACACAAACAAATTCAACAACAACCTCAATATTGAAAAACAACAACAACCTCAACATTGAAAAACACCAACAAATTCAACAAGAACCTCAACATTGAAAAACAGCAACACATTCAACAACAACCTCAACATTGAAAAACAACAACAACCTCAACATTGAAAAACACCAACAAATTCAACAACAACTTCAACATTGAAAAACACCAACAAATTCAACAACAACCTCAACATTGAAAATCAACAACAACCTCAACATTGAAAAACACCAACAAATTCAACAACAACCTCAACAATGAAAAACACCAACAAATTCAACAACAACCTCAACATTGAAAAACACCAACAAATTAAACATCAACCTCAACTTTGATAAACAACAACAACCTCAACATGGAAAAACATCAACAAATTGAACAACAACCTCAACATTGAAAAACAACAACAACCTCAAAATTGAAAAACACCAACAAATTCAACAACAACCTCAACAATGAAAAACAACAACAACCACAACATTGAAAAACACCAACAAATTCAACAACAACTTCAATATTGAAAAAACCAACAAATTCAGCAACAACCTCGACATTGAAAAACACCAACAAATTCAACAACAAAGTCAACATTGAAAAACACCAACAAATTCAACAACAACCACAACATTTAAGAACGCCAACAAATTCAACAACGACCTCAACATTGTAAAAGACCAACAAATTCAACAGCAACCTCAACATTGAAAAACACCAACAAATTCAACAACAACCTCAACATTGAAAAACACCAACAAATTCAACAACAACCTCAACATTGAAAAAGACCAACAAATTCAACAACAACCTCAACATTGAAAAACAACAACAACCTCAACATTGAAAAACACCAACAAATTCAACAACAACTTCAACATTGATGAAAACCAACAAATTCAACAACAACCTCGAAATTGAAAAACACCAACAAATTCAACAACAACCTCAACATTGAAAAACAACAACAACCTCAACATTGAAAAACACCAACAAATTCAACAACAATCTCAACATTGAAAAACAACAACAACCACAACATTGAAAAACACCAACAAATTCAACAACAACCTCAACAATGAAAAACACCAACAAATTCAACAACAACCTCAACATGGAAAAACACCAACGAATTTAACAACAACCTCAACTTTGAAAAACAACAACAACCTCAACATGGAAAAACACCAACAAATTCAACAACAACCTCAACATTGAAAAACATCAACAACTTCAAAATTGAAAAACACCAACAAATTCAACAACAACCTCAACATTTAAAGACAACAACAACCTCAACATTGAAAAACACCAACAAATTCAACAACAACCTCAACATTGAAAAACACATCCAAATTCAACAACAACTTCAACATTGAAAAACACCAACAAATACAACAACAACCTCAACATTGAAAAACAACAACAACCTCAACATTGAAAAACAGCAACAAATTCAACAACAACCTCAGCATTGAAAAACACCAACAAATTCAACAACAACCTCAACATTGAAAAACAACAACAACCTCAACATTGAAAAAGAACAACAACCTCTACATTGAAAAAACACCAACAAATTCAACAACAACCTCAACATTGAAAAACAACAACAACCTCAACATTGAAAAACACCAACAAATTCAACAACATCTTCAACATTGAAGAACACCAACAAATTCAACAACAACCTCGAAATTGAAAAACACCAACAAATTCAACAACAACCTCAACATTGAAAAACAACAACAACCTCAACATTGAAAAACACCAACAAATTCAACAACCTCAACATTGAAAAACAACAACAACCTCAACATTGAAAAACACCAACAAATTCAAAAACAACATCAAACTGAAAAACAACAACAACCTCAACATTGAAAAACAACAAAAACCTCAAAATTGAAAAACACCAACAAATTCAACAACAACCTCAACATTGAAAAACAACAACAACCTCAACATTGAAAAACACCAACAAATTCAACAAGAACTTCAACATGGAAAAAAACCAACAAATTCAACAACAACCTCGACATTGAAAAACACCAACAAATTCAACAACAACCTCAACATTGAAAAACACCAACAAATTCAACAACAACCTCAACATTTAAAAACGCCAACAAATTCAACAACGACCTCAACATTGTAAAACACAACAAATTCAACAACAACCTCAACATTGAAAAACACCAACAATTCAACAACAACATCGACATTGAAAAACACCAACAAATTCAACAACAACCTCAACATTGAAAAACAACAACAACCTCAACATTGAAAACACCAACAAATTCAACAACAACCTCAACGTTGAAAAACAACAACAACCTCAACATTGAAAAACACCAACAAATTCAACAACAACTTCAACATTGAAAAACACCAACAAATTCAACAACAACCTCGACATTGAAAAACACATCAAATTCAACAACGACCTCAACATTGAAAAACAACAACATCCTCAACATTGAAAAACACAAACAAATTCAACAACAACCTCAATATTGAAAAACAACAACAACCTCAACATTGAAAAACACCAACAAATTCAACAAGAACCTCAACATTGAAAAACACCAACACATTCAACAACAACCTCAACATTGAAAAACAACAACAACCTCAACATTGAAAAACACCAACAAATTCAACAACAACTTCAACATTGAAAAACACCAACAAATTCAACAACAACCTCAACATTGAAAATCAACAACAACCTCAACATTGAAAAACACCAACAAATTCAACAACAACCTCAACAATGAAAAACACCAACAAATTCAACAACAACCTCAACATTGAAAAACACCAACAAATTAAACATCAACCTCAACTTTGATAAACAACAACAACCTCAACATGGAAAAACATCAACAATTGAACAACAACCTCAACATTGAAAAACAACAACAACCTCAAAATTGAAAAACACCAACAAATTCAACAACAACCTCAACAATGAAAAACAACAACAACCACAACATTGAAAAACACCAACAAATTCAACAACAACTTCAATATTGAAAAAACCAACAAATTCAGCAACAACCTCGACATTGAAAAACACCAACAAATTCAACAACAAAGTCAACATTGAAAAACACCAACAAATTCAACAACAACCACAACATTTAAGAACGCCAACAAATTCAACAACGACCTCAACATTGTAAAAGACCAACAAATTCAACAACAACCTCAACATTGAAAAACACCAACAAATTCAACAACAACCTCAACATTGAAAAACACCAACAAATTCAACAACAACCTCAACATTGAAAAAGACCAACAAATTCAACAACAACCTCAACATTGAAAAACAACAACAACCTCAACATTGAAAAACACCAACAAATTCAACAACAACTTCAACATTGATGAAAACCAACAAATTCAACAACAACCTCGAAATTGAAAAACACCAACAAATTCAACAACAACCTCAACATTGAAAAACAACAACAACCTCAACATTGAAAAACACCAACAAATTCAACAACAATCTCAACATTGAAAAACAACAACAACCACAACATTGAAAAACACCAACAAATTCAACAACAACCTCAACAATGAAAAACACCAACAAATTCAACAACAACCTCAACATGGAAAAACACCAACGAATTTAACAACAACCTCAACTTTGAAAAACAACAACAACCTCAACATGGAAAAACACCAACAAATTCAACAACACCTCAACATTGAAAAACATCAACAACTTCAAAATGAAAAACACCAACAAATTCAACAACAACCTCAACATTTAAAGACAACAACAACCTCAACATTGAAAAACACCAACAAATTCAACAACAACCTCAACATTGAAAAACACATCCAAATTCAACAACAACTTCAACATTGAAAAACACCAACAAATTCAACAACAACCTCGACTTTGAAAAACACCAACAAATTCAACAACAACCTCAAGATGAAAAACTACAACAACCTCAACATTGAAAAACACCAACAAATACAACAACAACCTCAACATTGAAAAACAACAACAACCTCGACATTGAAAACAGCAACAAATTCAACAACAACCTCAGCATTGAAAAACACCAACAAATTCAACAACACCTCAACATTGAAAAACAACAACAACCTCAACATTGAAAAAGAACAACAACCTCTACATTGAAAAAACACCAACAAATTCAACAACAACCTCAACATTGAAAAACAACAACAACCTCAACATTGAAAAACACCAACAAATTCAACAACATCTTCAACATTGAAGAACACCAACAAATTCAACAACAACCTCGAAATTGAAAAACACCAACAAATTCAACAACAACCTCAACATTGAAAAACAACAACAACCTCAACATTGAAAAAACACCAACAAATTCAACAACCTCAACATTGAAAAACAACAACAACCTCAACATTGAAAAACACCAACAAATTCAAAAACAACCTCAACATTGAAAAACAACAACAACCTCAACATTGAAAAACAACAACAACCTCAAAATTGAAAACACCAACAAATTCAACAACAACCACAACATTGAAAAACAACAACAACCTCAACATTGAAAAAACACCAACAAATTCAACAAAAACTTCAACATGGAAAAAAACCAACAAATTCAACAACAACCTCGACATTGAAAAACACCAACAAATTCAACAACAACCTCAACATTGAAAAACACCAACAAATTCAACAACAACCTCAACATTGAAAAACAACAACAACCTCAACATTGAAAAACACCAACAAATTCAACAACAACCTCAACAATGAAAAACACCAACAAATTCAACTACAACCTCAACATGGAAAAACACCAACGAATTTAACAACAACCTCAACATTGAAAAACAACAACAACCTCAACATGGAAAAACACCAACAAATTCAACAACAACCTCAACATTGAAAACATCAACAACTTCAAAATTGAAAAACACCAACAAATTCAACAACAACCTCAACATTAAAGACAACAACAACCTCAACATTGAAAAACACCAACAAATTCAACAACAACCTCAACATTGAAAACACATCCAAATTCAACAACAACTTCAACATTGAAAAACACCAACAAATTCAACAACAACCTCGACTTTGAAAAACACCAACAAATTCAACAACAACCTCAAGATTGAAAAACTACAACAACCTCAACATTGAAAAACACCAACAAATACAACAACAACCTCAACATTGAAAAACGACAGCAACCTCAACATTGAAAAACAGCAACAAATTCAACAACAACCTCAGCATTGAAAAACACCAACAAATTCAACAACAACCTCAACATTGAAAAAGAACAACAACCTCAACATTGAAAAAGAACAACAACCTCAACATGAAAAAACACCAACAAATTCAACAACAAACCTCAACATTGAAAAACAACAACAACCTCAACATTGAAAAACACCAACAATTCAACAACATCTTCAACATTGAAAAACACCAACAAATTCAACAACAACCTCGAAATTGAAAAACCACCAACAAATTCAACAACAACCTCAACATTGAAAAACAACAACAACCTCAACATTGAAAAACACCAACAAATTCAACAACCTCAACATTGACAAACAACAACAACCTCAACATTGAAAAACACCAACAAATTCAAAACAACCTCAACATTGAAAAACAACAAACAACCTCAACATTGAAAAACAACAACAACCTCAAATTGAAAAACACCAACAAATTCAACAACAACCTCAACATTGAAAACAACAACAACCTCACATTGAAAAACACCAACCATTTCAACAAGAACTTCAACATGGAAAAAAACCAACAAAATTCAACAACAACCTCGACATTGAAAAACACCAACAAATTCAACAACAACCTCAACATTGAAAAACACCAACAAATTCAACAACAACCTCAACATTTAAAACGCCAACAAATTCAACAACGACCTCAACATTGTAAACACCAACAAATTCAACAACAACCTCAACATTGAAAAACACCAACAAATTCAACAACAACCTCGACATTGAAAAACACCAACCAATTCAACAACAACCTCAACATTGAAAAACAACAACAACCTCAACATTGAAAAACACCAACAATTTCAACAACAACCTCAACGTTGAAAAACAACAACCAACGTCAACATTGAAAAACACCAACAAATTCAACAACAACTTCAACATTGAAAAACACCAACAAATTCAACAACAACCTCGACATTGAAAAACACCATCAAATTCAACAACGACCTCAACATTGAAAAACAACAACAACCTCAACATTGAAAAAACACAAACAAATTCAACAACAACCTCAATATTGAAAAACAACAACAACCTCAACATTGAAAAAACACCAACAAATTCAACAACAACCTCAACATTGAAAAACACCAACACATTCAACAACAACCTCAACATTGAAAAACAACAACAACCTCAACATTGAAAAACACCAACAAATTCAACAACAACCTCAACAATGAATAACACCAACAAATTCAACAACAACCTCAACATTGAAAAACACCAACAAATTAAACATCAACCTCAACTTTGAAAAACAACAACAACCTCAACATGGAAAAACACCAACAAATTCAACAACAACCTCACATTGAAAAACAACAACAACCACAAAATTGAAAAACACCAACAAATTCAACAACAACCTCCAATTGAAAAACAACAACAACCACAACATTGAAAAAGACCAACAAATTCAACAACAACCTCAACATTGAAAAAACAACAACAACCTCAACATTGAAAAACACCAACAATTCAACAACAACTTCAACATTGAAGAAAACAACAAATTCAACAACAACCTCGAAATTGAAAAACACCAACAAATTCAACAACCAGCTCAACATTGAAAAACAACAACAACCTCAACATTGAAAAACACCAACAAATTCAACAACAATCTCAACATTGAAAAACAACAACAACCACAACATTGAAAAACACCAACAAATTCAACAACAACCTCAACAATGAAAAACACCAACAAATTCAACAACAACCTCACATGGAAAAACACCAACGAATTTAACAACAACCTCAACTTTGAAAAACAACAACAACCTCAACATGGGAATAACACCAACAAATTCAACAACAACCTCAACATTGAAAAACATCAACAACTTCAAAATTGAAAAACACCAACAAATTCAACAACAACCTCAACATTTAAAGACAACAACAACCTCAACATTGAAAAACACCAACAAATTCAACAACAACCTCAACATTGAAAAACACATCCAAATTCAACAACAACTTCAACATTGAAAAACACCAACAAATTCAACAACAACCCTCGACTTTGAAAAACACCAACAAATTCAACAACAACCTCAAGATTGAAAAACTAGAACAAACCTCAACATTGAAAACACGAACAAATACAACAACAACCTCAACATTGAAAAACAACAATAACCTCAACATTGAAAAACAGCAACAAATTCAACAACAACCTCAGCATTGAAAAACACCAACAAATTCAACAACAACCTCAACATTGAAAAACAACAACAACCTCAACATTGAAAAAGAACAACAACCTCTACAATGAAAAAAACACCAACAAATTCAACAACAACCTCAACATTGAAAAACAACAACAACCTCAACATTGAAAAACACCAACAAATTCAACAACATCTTCAACATTGAAAAACTCCAACAAATTCAACAACAACAACCTCGAAATTGAAAAAACACCAACAAATTCAAACAACAACCTCAACATTGAAAAACAACAACAACCTCAACATTTGAAAAACACCAACAAATTCAACAACCTCAACATTGAAAAACAACAACAACCTCAACATTGAAAAAACACCAACAAATTCAAAAACAACCTCAACATTGAAAAACAACAACAACCTCACCATTGAAAAACAACAACAACCTCAAAATTGAAAAACACCAACAAATTCAACAACAACCTCAACATTGAAAAACAACAACAACCTCAACATTGAAAAACACCAACAAATTCAACAAGAACTTCAACATGGAAAAAAAACCAACAAATTCAACAACAACCTCGACATTGAAAAACACCAACAAATTCAACAACAACCTCAACATTGAAAAACACCAACAAATTCAACAACAACCTCAACATTGAAAACAACAACAACCTCAACATTGAAAAACACCAACAACATTCAACAACAACCTCAACAATGAAAAACACCAACAAATTCAACTACAACCTCAACATGGAAAAACACCAACGAATTTAACAACAACCTCAACTTTGAAAAACAACAACAACCTCAACATGGAAAAACACCAACAAATTCAACAACAACGTCAACATTGAAAAACATCAACAACTTCAAAATTGAAAAACACCAACAAATTTCAACAACAACCTCAACATTTAAAGACAACAAACAACCTCAACATTGAAAAACACCAACAAATTCAACAACAACCTCAACATTGAAAAACACATCCAAATTCAACAACAACTTCAACATGAAAAACACCAACAAATTCAACAACAACCTCGACTTTGAAAACACCAAACAAATTCAACAACAACCTCAAGATTGAAAAACTACAACAACCTCAACATTGAAAAACACCAACAAATACAACAACAACCTCAACATTGAAAAACGACAACAACCTCTACATTGAAAAACAGCAACAAATTCAACAACAACCTCAGCATTGAAAAACTCCAAACAAATTCAACAACAACCTCACATTGAAAAACAACAACAACCTCAACATTGAAAAAGAACAACAACCTCAACATTGAAAAAACACCAACAAATTCAACAACATCCTCAACATTGAAAAACAACAACAACCTCAACATTGAAAAACACCACAAATTCAACAACATCTTCAACATTGAAAAACACCAACAAATTCAACAACAACCTCGAAATTGAAAAACACCAACAAATTCAACAACAACCTCAACATTGAAAAACAACAACAACCTCAACATTGAAAAACACCAACAAATTCAACAACCTCAACATTGAAAAACAACAACAACCTCAACATGAAAAACACCAACAAATTCAAAAACAACCTCAACATTGAAAAACAACAACAACCTCAACATTGAAAAAAACAACAACCTCAAAATTGAAAAACACCAACAAATTCAACAACAACCTCAACATTGAAAAACAACAACAACCTCAACATTGAAAAACACCAACCATTTCAACAAGAACTTCAACATGGAAAAAAACCAACAAATTCAACAACAACCTCGACATTGAAAAACACCAACAAATTCAACAACAACCTCAACATTGAAAAACACCAACAAATTCAACAACAACCGTCAACATTTAAAAACGCCAACAAATTCAACAACGACCTCAACATTGTAAAACACCAACAATTCAACAACAACCTCAACATTGAAAAAACACCAACAAATTCAACAACAACCTCGACATGAAAAACACCAACAAATTCAACAACAACCTCAACATTGAAAAACAACAACACCTCAACATTGAAAAACACCAACAATTTCAACAAACAACCTCAACGTTGAAAAACAACAACAACCTCAACATTGAAAAACACCAACAAATCAACAACAACTTCAACATTGAAAAACACCAACAAATTCAACAACAACCTCGACATTGAAAAACACCATCAAATTCAACAACGACCTCAACATTTGAAAAACAACAACAACCTCAACATTGAAAAACACAAACAAATTCAACAACAACCTCAATATTGAAAAACAACAACAACCTCAACATTGAAAAACACCAACAAATTCAACAACAACCTCAACATTGAAAAACACCAACACATTCAACAACAACCTCAACATTGAAAAACAACAACAACCC
>JANJGN010002695.1:0-62079 GCA_026770705.1 Isurus oxyrinchus
AGGGTGGACGCTGGGAGGGTGACTCCCCCTCGTTTTGGGGCATGGGAGGGGGGAGAATCTAGAAGGAGGGTGGGGGGGGGGGGGGGGACCCAGTTTCAGAATAAGGAGATGAGGAGGGAATTGATTCCGAGGAGGGTGGTAGAATCTGTGGAATTCTCTCCCCCCCAGAGCGGGGTGGGGGAAGGGTCATGAATATATCCGAGGCTGAGTGAGACGGGGTATCTGATCAAGGAGGAAGTCGGAGGGTTATAAATCCCCCCCCCCACTACTTTAATACCCAGTGTCAGCATCGAGCACTCCCAGGATCAGGTACAATACAGAGCTCCCTCTACATTACCCTGACAGTGTAACGCCCTCCCACTTTATACCCAGTGTCAGCATCGAGCACTCCCAGGGACAGGTACAATACAGAGCTCCCTCTACATTACCCTGACAGGGTAACCCCCTCCCCACTTTATACCCAGTGTCAGCATCGAGCACTCCCAGGGACAGGTACAATACAGAGCTCCCTCTACATTACCGCTGACAGTGTAACCCCTCCCCACTTTATACCCAGTGTCAGCATCGAGCACTCCCAGGGACAGGTACAATACAGAGCTCCTTCTACACTTACCGTGACAGTGTAACCCACTCCCCACTTTATACCTAGTGTCAGCATCGAGCACTCCAGGGACAGGTACAATACAGAGCTCCCTCTACATTACCCTGACAGTGTAACCCCTCCCCACTTTATACCCAGTGTCAGCATCGAGCACTCCAGGGACAGGTACAATACAGAGCTCCTCTACATTACTCTGACAGTGTAACCCCTCCCCACTGATACCAGTGTCAGCATCGAGCACGCTCCACCAGGGACAGGTATAATACAGAGCTCCCTCTACACTACCCTGACATTGTAACCTCCCCACTTTATACCAGTGTCAGCATCGAGCACTCCCAGGGACAGGTACAATACAGAGCTCCCTCTACATTACACTGACAGTGTAACCCACTCCCCACTTTTATACTCAGTGTCAGCATCGAGCACTCCCAGGGACAGGTATAATACAGAGCTCCCTCTACACTACCCTGACAGTGTAACCCCCTCCCCACTTTATACCCAGTGTCAGCATCGAGCACTCCCAGGGACAGGTACAATACAGAGCTCCCCTCTACACTACCCTGACAGTGTAACCCACTCCCCACTTTATACTAGTGTCAGCATCGAGCACTCCCAGGGACAGGTACAATACAAGAGCTCCCTCTACATTACCCTGACAGTGTAACCCCCCTCCCCACTTTATACCCCAGTGTCAGCATCGAGCACTCCCAGGGACAGGTACAATACAGAGCTCCCTCTACATTACTCTGACAGTGTAACCCCCTCCCCACTTGATACCCAGTGTCAGCATCGAGCACTCCCAGGGACAGGTATAATACAGAGCTCCCTCTACACTACCCTGACATTGTAACCTCCCCACTTTATACCCAGTGTCAGCATCGAGCACTCCCAGGGACAGGTACAATACAGAGCTCCCTCGACATTACCCTGACAGCGTAACCCCTCCCCACTTTTATACCCAGTGTCAGCATCGAGCACTCCCAGGGACAGGTACAATACAGAGCTCCCTCGACATTACCCTGACAGCGTAACCCCCTCCCCACTTTATACCCAGTGTCAGCATCGAGCACTCCAGGGACAGGTACAATACAGAGGCTCCTTCTACATTACCCTGACAGTGTAACCCCCTCCCCACTTTATACCCAGTGTCAGCATCGAGCACTTCCAGGGACAGGTACCATACAGAGCTCCCTCTACATTACCCTGACAGTGTAACCCCCTCTCCACTTTATACCCAGTGTCAGCATCGAGCACTCCCAGGGACAGGTACAATACAGAGCTCCCTCTACATTACCCTGACACTCTGTAACCCCCTCCCCACCTTATACCCAGTGTCAGCATCGAGCACTCCCAGGGACAGGTACAATACAGAGCTCCCTCTACATTACCCTGACAGTGTAACCCCCTCCCCACTTTATACCCAGTGTCAGCATCGAGCACTCCCAGGGACAGGTACAATACAGAGCTCCCTCTACATAACAATGACAGTGTAACCCCCCTCCCCACTTTATACCCAGTGTCACATCGAGCACTCCCAGGGCCAGGTACAATACAGAGCTCGCTCTACATTACCCTGACTGTGTAACCCCCTCCCCACTTTATATCCAGTGTCAGCATCGAGCACTCCCAGGGACAGGTACAATACAGAGCTCCCTCTACACTACCCTGACAGTGTAACCCCCTCCCCCACTTTATTCCCAGTGTCAGCATCGAGCACCTCCCAGGGCCAGGTACAATACAGAGCTCCCTCTACACTACACTGACAGTGTAACCCCCTCCCACTTTATACCCAGTGTCAGCATCGAGCACTCCCAGGGACAGGTACAATACAGAGCTCCCTCTACACTACACTGACAGTGTAACCCCCTCCCCACTTTATACCCAGTGTCAGCATCGAGCACTCCCAGGGACAGGTACAATACAGAGCTCCCTCTACATTACCCTGTCAGTGTAACCCCCCTCCCCACTTTATACCCAGTGTCAGCATCGAGCACTCCCAGGGACAGGTACAATACAGAGCTCCCTCTACATTACGCTGACAGTGTAACCCCCTCCCACTTTATACCCAGAGTATCAGCATCGAGCACTCCCAGGGACAGGTACAATACTGAGCTCCCTCTACATTACCCTGACAGTGAAACCCCCTCCCACTTTATACCCAGTGTCAGCATCGAGTCACACTCCCAGGGACAGGTACAGTACAGAGCTCCCTCTACATTACCCTGACAGTGTAACCCCCTCCCCACTTTATACCAAGTGTCAGCATCGAGCACTCCCAGGGACAGGTACAATACAGAGCTCCTCTACATTACCCTGACACTGTAACACCCCCTCCCCCCCACTTTATACCCAGTGTCAGCATCGAGCACTCCCAGGGACAGGTACAGTACAGAGCTCCCTCTACATTACCCTGACAGTATAACCCCGCCAGACCAAGTATAGAGCGAGAACCCAGCAAATTACTTGTGCGATCGCTTCATGTTTGTCCTCTCTGGGGCTTCTCCACAGTCTGCGCCTGAATGGTGAAGGTGTGCTCCTTCTGTGATTCACAGTCCCACCGGCTCCTTGGCACGGATCAGGCCCTCTCCGGTCATCTTATCCAGGACCACAGCCTCGAAGGGGATGTTCTGCCCCGTGAATTTTGAAACCACAAATTTTCCCCTGTTCAGGAGGCAAAACAGAGAGTGAGGGGAGGCTCCCAATCCCAAACCCCTTCCCGTTCATTCCCACTGTACACAATCCCAATCCAAACCCCTTCCCGTTCAATCCCACGGTACACAATCCCAATCCCAAACCCCTTCCCGTCATTCCCACTGTACACAATCCCAATCCCAAACCCCTTCCCGTTCACTCCCACTGTACACAATCCCAATCCCAAACCCCTTCCCGTTCACTCCCACCTGTAACAATCCCAATCCTAAACCCCTTCCCGTTCACTCCCACTGTACAAAATCCAATCCTAAAACCCTTCCTGTTCACTCCCACTGTACACAATCCCAATCCTAAACCCCTTCCTGTTCACTCCCACTGTACACAATCCCAATCCTAAACCCCTTCCCGTTCACTCCCACTGTACACAATCCCAATGAACCCAACACCCTTCCCGTTCACTCCCACTGGTACACAATCCCAATGAACCCAAACCCCTTCCCATTCACTCCCACTGTACACAATCCGCAATGAACCCAAAACCCCTTCTGTTCACTCCACTGTACACAATCCAATCCTAAACCCCTTCCCGTTCACTCCCACTGTACACAATCCAATGAACCCAACAACCTTCCCGTTCACTCCCACTGTACACAATCCCAATGAACCCAAACCCCTTCCCATTCACAACCACTGTACACAATCCCAATCCCAATCCCCTTCCCGTTCACTCACAATGTACACAATCCCAATCCCAATCCTCTTCCCGTTCACTCCCACTGTACACAATACCAATCCCAAACCCCTTCCCGTTCAATCCCACTGTACACAATCCCAATCCCAAACCCCTTCCCGTTCACTCCCACTGTACACAATCCCAATCCCAAACCCCTTCCCGTTCACTCCCACTGTACACAATCCCAATCCAAAACCCCTTCCCGTTCGCTCCCACTGTACACAATCCCAAACCCCTTCCCGTTCACTCCCACTGTACACAATCCCAATCCAAAACCCCTTCCCGTTCGCTCCCACTGTACACAATCCCAATCCCCTTCCCTTTCAATCCCACTGTACACAATCCCAACTCCAATCCCCTTCCCGTTCACTCCCACTGCAAAAAATCCCAATCCCAAACCCCTACCCGTTCACCCACACAGTACACAATCCCAATCCCAAACCCCTTCACATTCACTCCCACGGTACACAATCCCAATCGCAATACCCTTCCCGTTCACTCCCACGGTACACAATCCCAATCCAATACCCTTCCCGTTCACTCCCACTGTACACAATCCCGATGGACCCAAACCCCTTCCCGTTCACTCCCACTGTACACAATCCAATCCCAAACCTCTTCCCGTTCACTCCCACGGTACACAATCCCAATCCCAAACCCCTTCCCGTTCACTCCCACTGTACACAATCCCAATCCCAAACCCCTTCCCGTTCACTCCCACTGTACACAATCCAAATCCCAAAACCCTTCCCGTTCACTCCCAATGTACACAATCCACTGGACCCAAACCCCTTCCCGTTCACTCCCACTGTACACAATCCCAATGGACCCAAACCCCTTCCCGTTCACTCCCACTGTACACAATCCCAATCCCAAACCCCTTCCTGTTCACTCCCACTGTACACAATCCCAATCCCAAACCCCTTCCCGTTCACTCCCACTGTACACAAACCCAATGGACCCAAACCCCTTCCCGTTCACTCCCACTGTACACAATCCCAATCCCAAACCCCTTCCCGTTCACTCCCACTGTCCACAATCCCAATCCCAAACCCCTTCCCGTTCACTCCCACTGTACACAATCCCAATCCAAACCCCTTCCCGTTCACTCCCACTGTACACAATCCCAATGGACCCAAACCCCTTCCCGTTCACTCCCACTGTACACAATCCCCAATGGACCCAAACCCCTTCCCGTTCACTCCCACTGTACACAATCCCAATGGACCCAAACCCCTTCCCGGTCACTCCCACTGTACACAATCCCAATTGACACAAACCGCTTCCCGTTCACTCCCACTGTACACAATCCCAATCCCAAACCCCTTCCCGTTCACTCCCACTGTACACAATCCCAATCCCAAGCCCCTTCCCGTTCACTCCCACTGTACACAATCCCAATCCCAAACCCCTTCCCGTTCACTCCCACTGTACACAATCCCAATGGACCCAAACCCCTTCCCGTTCACTCCCACTGTACACAATCCCAATGGACCCCAAACCCCTTCCCGGTCACTCCCACTGTACACAATCCCAATTGACACAAACCGCTTCCCGTTCACTCCCACTGTACACAATCCCAATCCCAAACCCCTTCCCGTTCACTTCCACTGTACACAATCCCAATCCCAAACCCCTTCCCGTTCATTCCCACTGTACACATTCCCAATCCCAAACCCCTTCCCGTTCACTCCCACTGTACACAATCCCAATCCCAGACCCGTTCCCGTTCACTCCCACTGTAGACAATCCCAATGGACTCAAACCCCTTCCCGTTCACTCCCACTGTACACAATCCCAATTCACATCCCTGTCACTCCCACTGTACACAATCCCAATCCCAAACCCCTTCCCGTTCACTCCCACTGTACACAATCCCAATCCCAAACCCCTTCCCGTTCACTCCCACTGTACACAATCCCAATCCCAAACCCCTTCCCGTTCACTCCCACTGTACACAATCCAAATCCCAAAACCCTTCCCGTTCACTCCCATGGTACACAATCCCAATCCCAAACCACTTCCCGTTCACTCCCACGGTACACAATCCAAATCCCAAACCCCTTCCCGTTCACTCCTACTGTACACAATCCCAACGGAACCAAACCCCTTCCCGTTCACTCCCACTGGGCACAATCCCAATCCCAAACCCCTTCCCGTTCACTCCCACTGTACACAATCCCAATCCCAAACCCCTTCCCGTTCACTCCCACTGTACACAATCCCAATCCCAAACCCCTTCCCGTTCTCTCCCACTGCACACAATCCAAATCCCAAACCCCTTCCCGTTCACTCCCACTGTACACAGACCCAATCCCAAACCCCTTCCCATTCACTCCCACTGTACACAATCCCAATCCCAAACCCCTTCCCGTTCGCTCCCACTGTACACAATCCCAATCCCAAACCCCTTCCCGTTCACTCCCACTGTACACAATCCAAATCCCAAACCCCTTCCTGTTCACGCCCACTGTACACAATCCCAATGAACCCAACACTCTTCCTGTTCACTCCCACTGTACACAATCCCAATGAACCCAAACCCCTTCCCATTCACAACCACTGTACACAATCACAATCCCAATCCCCTTCCCGTTCACTCACAATGTACACAATCCCAATCCCAAACCCCTTCCCGTTCACTCCCACTGTACACAATCCCAATCCCAAACCCCTTCCCGTTCACTCCCACTGTACACAATCCCAATCCCAAACCCCTTCCCGTTCACTCCCACTGTACACAATCCCAATCCCAAACCCCTTCCCGTTCACTCCCACTGTACACAATCCCAATCCCAAACCCCTTCCCGTTCACTCCCACTGTACACAATCCCAATCCCAAACCCCTTCCCCTTCACTCCCACCGTACACAATCCCAATCCCAAACCCCTTCCCGTTCGCTCCCACTGTACACAATCCCAATCCCCTTCCCTTTCAATCCCACTGTACACAATCCCAACTCCAATCCCCTTCCCGTTCACTCCCACTGCAAAAAATCCCAATCCCAAACCCCTACCCGTTCACTCCCACTGTACACAATCCCTATCCCAAACCCCTTAACATTCACACCCACGGTACACAATCCCAATCGCAATACCCTTCCCGTTCACTCCCACGGTACACAATCCCAATCCCAAAACCCTTCCTGTTCACTCCCACTGTACACAATCCCGATGGACACAAACCCCTTCCCGTTCACACCCACTGTACACAATCCCAATCCCAAACCTCTTCCCGTTCACTCCCACGGTACACAATCCCAATCCCAAACCCCTTCCCGTTCACTCCCACTGTACACAATCCCACTGGACCCAAACCCCTTCCCGTTCACTCCCACTGTACACAATCCCAATGGACCCAAACCCCTTCCCGTTCACTCCCACTGTACACAATCCCAATCCCAAACCCCTTCCTGTTCACTCCCACTGTACACAATCCCAATCCCAAACCCCTTCCCGTTCACTCCCACTGTACACAATCCCAATGGACCCAAACCCCTTCCCGTTCACTCCCACTGTACACAATCCCAATCCCAAACCCCTTCCCGTTCACTCCCACTGTCCACAATCCCAATCCCAAACCCCTTCCCGTTCACTCCCACTGTACACAATCCCAATCCCAAACCCCTTCCCGTTCACTCCCACTGTGCACAATCCCAATGGACCCAAACCCCTTCCCGGTCACTCCCACTGTACACAATCCCAATCCCAAACCCCTTCCCGTTCACTTCCACTGTACACAATCCCAATCCCAAACCCCTTCCCGTTCACTTCCACTGTACACAATCCCAATCCCAAACCCCTTTCCGTTCATTCCCACTGTACACAATCCCAATCCCAAACCCCTTCCCGTTCACTCCCACTGTACACAATCCCAATCCCAAACCCCTTCCCGTTCACTCCCACTGTACACAATCCCAATGGACCCAAACCCCTTCCCATTCACTCGCACTGTACACAATCCCAATTCACTTCCCTGTCACTCCCACTGTACACAATCCCAATCCCAAACCCCTTCCCGTTCACTCCCACTGTACACAATCCCAATCCCAAACCCCTTCCCGTTCACTCCCACTGTACACAATCCCAATCCCAAACCCCTTCCCGTTCACTCCCACTGTACACAATCCAAATCCCAAAACCCTTCCCGTTCACTACCATGGTACACAATCCCAATCCCAAACCCCTTCCCGTTCACTCCCACGGTACACAATCCCAATCCCAAACCCCTTCCCGTTCACTCCTACTGTACACAATCCCAACGGACCCAAACCCCTTCCCGTTCACTCCCACTGGGCACAATCCCAATCCCAAACCCCTTCCCGTTCACTCCCACTGTACACAATCGCAATCCCAAACCCCTTCCCGTTCTCTCCCACTGTACACAATCCAAATCCCAAACCCCTTCCCGTTCACTCACACTGTACACAATCCCAATCCCAAACCCCTTCCCGTTCACTCCCACTGTACACAGTCCCAATCCCAAACCCCTTCCCATTCACTCCCACTGTACACAATCCCAATCCCAAACTACTTCCCGTTCGCTCCCACTGTACACAATCCCAATCCCAAACCCCTTCCCGTTCACTCCCACTGTACACAATCCCAATCCCAAACCCCTTCCCGTTCACTCCCACTGTACACAATCCCAATCCCAAACCCCTTACCGTTCACTGCCACTGTACACAATCCCAATCCCAATCCCCTTCCCGTTCACTCCCACTGTACACAATCCCAATCCCAATCCCCTTCCTGTTCACACCCACTGTACACAATCCCAATCCAAAGCCCCTTCCGGTTTACTCCCGCTGTACACAATCCCAATCCCAAACCCCTTCCTGTTCACTCCCACTGTACACAATCCCAATCCCAATCCCCTTCCCGTTCACTCCCACTGTACACAATCCCAATCCAAAGCCCCTTCCGGTTTACTCCCACTGTACACAATCCCAATCCCAAGCACCAACCCGTTCACTCCCACTGTACACAATCCCAATCCCAAACCCCTTCCCGTTCACTCCCACTGTACACAATCCCAATCCCAAACCCCTTCCCGTTCACTCCCACTGTACACAATCCCAATCCCAAACCCATTCCCGGTCACTCCTACTCTACACAATCCCATTCCCAAACCCTTTGCCATTCACTCCCACTGTATACAATCCCAAACCACTTCCCGTTCACTCCCACTGTAGACAATCCCAATCCCAAACCCCTTCCCGTTCACTCCCACTGTACACAATCCCAATCCCAAACCCCTTCCCGTTCACTCCCACTGTACACAATCCCAATGCCAAACCCCTTCCCGTTCACTCCCACTGTACACAATCCCAATCCCAAACCCCTTCCCGTTCACTCCCACTGTACACAATCCCAATCCCAAACTCCTTCCCGTTCACTCCCACTGTACACAATCCCAAATGACCAAAACCCCTTCACGTTGACTCCCACTGTACACAAACCCAATGGACCCAAACCCCTTCCCGTTCACTCCCACTGTACACAATCCCAATCCCAAACCCCTTCCCGTTCACTCCCACTGTACACAATCCCAATGGACCCAAACCCCTTCCCGTTCACTCCCACTGTACACAATCCCAATCCCAAACCCCTTCCCGTTCACTCCCACTGTACACAATCCCAATCCCAAACCCCTTCCCATTCACTCCCACTGTACACAATCCCAATGGACCCCAATCCCTTCCCGTTCACTCCCTCTGTACACAATCCCAATCCCAAACCTCTTCCCGTTCACTCCCACTGTACACAATCCCAATCGCAATACCCTTCCCGTTCACTCCCACGGTACACAATCCCAATCCCAATACCCTTCCCGTTCACTCCCACTGTACACAATCCCGATGGACCCAAACCCCTTCCCGTTCACTCCCACTGTACACAATCCCAATCCCAAACCTCTTCCCGTTCACTCCCACGGTACACAATCCCAATCCCAAACCCCTTCCCGTTCACTCCCACTGTACACAATCCCAATCCCAAACCCCTTCCCGTTCACTCCCACTGTACACAATCCAAATCCCAAAACCCTTCCCGTTCACTCCCAATGTACACAATCCCACTGGACCCAAACCCCTTCCCGTTCACTCCCACTGTACACAATCCCAATGGACCCAAACCCCTTCCCGTTCACTCCCACTGTACACAATCCCAATCCCAAACCCCTTCCTGTTCACTCCCACTGTACACAATCCCAATCCCAAACCCCTTCCCGTTCACTCCCACTGTACACAATCCCAATGGACCCAAACCTCTTCCCGTTCACTCGCACTGTACACAATCCCAATCCCAAACCCCTTCCCGTTCACTCCCACTGTCCACAATCCCAATCCCAAACCCCTTCCCGTTAACTCCCACTGTACACAATCCCAATCCCAAACCCCTTCCCGTTCACTCCCACTGTACACAATCCCAATGGACCCAATCCCCTTCCCGTTCACTCCCACTGTACACAATACCAATCCCAAACCCCTTCCCGTTCACTCCCACTGTACACAATCCCAATCCCAAGCCCCTTCCCGTTCACACCCACTGTACACAATCCCAATCCCAAACCCCTTCCCGTTCACTCCCACTGTACACAATCCCAATGGACCCAAACCCCTTCCCGTTCACTCCCACTGTACACAATCCCAATGGACCCAAACCCCTTCCCGTTCACTCCCACTGTACACAATCCCAATTGACACAAACCGCTTCCCGTTCACTCCCACTGTACACAATCCCAATCCCAAACCCCTTCCCGTTCACTTCCACTGTACACAATCCCAATCCCAAACCCCTTCCCGTTCATTCCCACTGTACACAATCCCAATCCCAAACCCCTTCCCGTTCACTCCCACTGTACACAATCCCAATCCCAGACCCGTTCCCGTTCACTCCCACTGTAGACAATCCCAATGGACTCAAACCCCTTCCCGTTCACTCCCACTGTACACAATCCCAATTCACTTCCCTGTCACTCCCACTGTACACAATCCCAATCCCAAACCCCTTCCCGTTCACTCCCACTGTACACAATCCCAATCCCAAACCCCTTCCCGTTCACTCCCACTGTACACAATCCCAATCCCAAACCCCTTCCCGTTCACTCCCACTGTACACAATCCAAATCCCAAAACCCTTCCCGTTCACTCCCATGGTACACAATCCCAATCCCAAACCCCTTCCCGTTCACTCCCACGGTACACAATCCAAATCCCAAACCCCTTCCCGTTCACTCCTACTGTACACAATCCCAACGGACCCAAACCCCTTCCCGTTCACTCCCACTGGGCACAATCCCAATCCCAAACCCCTTCCCGTTCACTCCCACTGTACACAATCCCAATCCCAAACCCCTTCCCGTTCTCTCCCACTGCACACAATCCAAATCCCAAACCCCTTCCCGTTCACTCCCACTGTACACAGTCCCAATCCCAAACCCCTTCCCATTCACTCCCACTGTACACAATCCCAATCCCAAACCCCTTCCCGTTCGCTCCCACTGTACACAATCCCAATCCCAAACCCCTTCCCGTTCACTCCCACTGTACACAATCCAAATCCCAAACCCCTTCCTGTTCACGCCCACTGTACACAATCCCAATGAACCCAAAACCCTTCCTGTTCACTCCCACTGTACACAATCCCAATGAACCCAAACCCCTTCCCATTCACAACCACTGTACACAATCAAAATCCCAATCCCCTTCCCGTTCACTCACAATGTACACAATCCCAATCCCAAACCCCTTCCCGTTCACTCCCACTGTACACAATCCCAATCCCAAACCCCTTCCCGTTCACTCCCACTGTACACAATCCCAATCCCAAACCCCTTCCCGTTCACTCCCACTGTACACAATCCCAATCCCAAACCCCTTCCCGTTCACTCCCACTGTACACAATCCCAATCCCAAACCCCTTCCCGTTCACTCCCACTGTACACAATCCCAATCCCAAACCCCTTCCCCTTCACTCCCACTGTACACAATCCCAATCCCCTTCCCTTTCAATCCCACTGTACACAATCCCAACTCCAATCCCCTTCCCGTTCACTCCCACTGCAAAAAATCCCAATCCCAAACCCCTACCCGTTCACTCCCACTGTACACAATCCCAATCCCAAACCCCTTCACATTCACACCCATGGTACACAATCCCAATCGCAATACCCTTCCCGTTCACTCCCACTGTACACAATCCCAATCCCAAAACCCTTCCTGTTCACTCCCACTGTACACAATCCCGATGGACCCAAACCCCTTCCCGTTCACACCCACTGTACACAATCCCAATCCCAAACCTCTTCCCGTTCACTCCCACGGTACACAATCCCAATCCCAAACCCCTTCCCGTTCACTCCCACTGTACACAATCCCACTGGACCCAAACCCCTTCCCATTCACTCCCACTGTACACAATCCCAATGGACCCAAACCCCTTCCCGTTCACTCCCACTGTACACAATCCCAATCCCAAACCCCTTCCTGTTCACTCCCACTGTACACAATCCCAATCCCAAACCCCTTCCCGTTCACTCCCACTGTACACAATCCCAATGGACCCAAACCCCTTCCCGTTCACTCCCACTGTACACAATCCCAATCCCAAACCCCTTCCCGTTCACTCCCACTGTCCACAATCCCAATCCCAAACCCCTTCCCGTTCACTCCCACTGTACACAATCCCAATCCCAAACCCCTTCCCGTTCACTCCCACTGTGCACAATCCCAATGGACCCAAACCCCTTCCCGGTCACTCCCACTGTACACAATCCCAATCCCAAACCCCTTCCCGTTCACTTCCACTGTACACAATCCCAATCCCAAACCCCTTCCCGTTCACTTCCACTGTACACAATGCCAATCCCAAACCCCTTTCCGTTCATTCCCACTGTACACAATCCCAATCCCAAACCCCTTCCCGTTCACTCCCACTGTACACAATCCCAATCCCAAACCCCTTCCCGTTCACTCCCACTGTACACAATCCCAATGGACCCAAAGCCCTTCCCGTTCACTCGCACTGTACACAATCCCAATTCACTTCCCTGTCACTCCCACTGTACACAATCCCAATCCCAAACCCCTTCCCGTTCACTCCCACTGTACACAATCCCAATCCCAAACCCCTTCCCGTTCACTCCCACTGTACACAATCCCAATCCCAAACCCCTTCCCGTTAACTCCCACTGTACACAATCCAAATCCCAAAACCCTTCCCGTTCACTCCCATGGTACACAATCCCAATCCCAAACCCCTTCCCGTTCACTCCCACGGTACACAATCCCAATCCCAAACCCCTTCCCGTTCACTCCTACTGTACACAATCCCAACGGACCCAAACCCCTTCCCGTTCACTCCCACTGGGCACAATCCCAATCCCAAACCCCTTCCCGTTCACTCCCACTGTACACAATCGCAATCCCAAACCCCTTCCCGTTCTCTCCCACTGTACACAATCCAAATCCCAAACGCCTTCCCGTTCACTCCCACTGTACACAATCCCAATCCCAAACCCCTTCCCGTTCACTCCCACTGTACACAGTCCCAATCCCAAACCCCTTCCCGTTCACTTCCACTGTACACAATCCCAATCCCAAACCCCTTCCCGTTCACTCCCACTGTACACAATCCCAATCCCAAACCCCTTCCCGTTCACTGCCACTGTACACAATCCCAATCCCAATCCCCTTCCCGTTCACTCCCACTGTACACAATCCCAATCCAAAGCCCCTTCCGGTTTACTCCCACTGTACACAATCCCAATCCCAAGCACCAACCCGTTCACTCCCACTGTACACAATCCCAATCCCAAACCCCTTCCCGTTCACTCCCACTGTACACAATCCCAATCCCAAACCCCTTCCCGTTCACTCCCACTGTACACAATCCCAATCCCAAACCCATTCCCGGTCACTCCTACTCTACACAATCCCATTCCCAAACCCTTTGCCATTCACTCCCACTGTATACAATCCCAAACCACTTCCCGTTCACTCCCACTGTAGACAATCCCAATCCCAAACCCCTTCCCGTTCACTCCCACTGTACACAATCCCAATCCCAAACCCCTTCCCGTTCACTCCCACTGTACACAATCCCAATGCCAAACCCCTTCCCGTTCACTCCCACTGTACACAATCCCAATCCCAAACCCCTTCCCGTTCACTCCCACTGTACACAATCCCAATCCCAAACTCCTTCCCGTTCACTCCCACTGTACACAATCCCAAATGACCAAAACCCCTTCACGTTGACTCCCACTGTACACAAACCCAATGGACCCAAACCCCTTCCCGTTCACTCCCACTGTACACAATCCCAATGGACCCAATCCCCTTCCCGTTCACTCCCACTGTACACAATCCCAATCCCAAACCCCTTCCCGTTCACTCCCACTGTACACAATCCCAATGGACCCAAACCCCTTCCCGTTCACTCCCACTGTACACAATCCCAATCCCAAACCCCTTCCCGTTCACTCCCACTGTACACAATCCCAATCCCAAACCCCTTCCCGTTAACTCCCACTGTACACAATCCCAATCCCAAACCACTTCCCGTTCACTCCCACTGTACACAATCCATATCCCAAACCCCTTCCCATTCACTCCCACTGTACACAATCCCAATCCCAAACCCCTTGGCGTTCACTGCCACTGTACACAATCCCAATTCCAAACCCCTTCCCGTTCACTCCCACTGTACTCAATCCCAATCCCAAACCCCTTCCCGTTCACTCCCACTGTACACAATCCCAATCCCAAACCCCTTCCCGTTCACTCCCACTGTACACAATCCCAATGGACCCAAACCCCTTCCCGTTCATTCCCACTGTACACAATCCCAATCCCAAACCCCTTCCCATTCACTCCCACTGTACACAATCCCAATGGACCCAAACCCCTTCCCGTTCACTCCCACTGTACACAATCCCAATCCCAATCCCCTTCCCGTTCACTCCCACTGTACACAATCCCAATCCCAAACCCCTTCCCGTTCACTCCCACTGTACACAATCCCAATCCCAAACCCCTTCCCGTTCACTCCCACTGTACACAATCCCAATCCCAAACCCCTTCCCGTTCACTCCCACTGTACACAATCCCAATCCCAATCCCCTTCCCGTTCACTCCCACTGTACACAATCCCAATCCCAAACCCCTTCCCGTTAACTCCCACTGTACACAATCCCAATCCCAAACCCCTTCCCGTTCACTCCCACTGTACACAATCCCAATCCCAAACCCCTTCCCATTCACTCCCACTGTACACAATCCCAATCCCAAACCCCTTCCCGTTCACTCCCACTGTACACAATCCCAATCCCCAACCCTTTCCCGTTCACTCCCACTGTACACAATCCCAATCACCTTCCCGTTCACTCCCACTGTACACAATCCCAATCCCAAACCCCTTCCCGTTCACTCCCACTGTACACAATCCCAATCACCTTCCCGTTCACTCCCACTGTACACAATCCCAATGGACCCAAACCCCATCCTGTGCACTCCCACTGTACACAATCCCAATCCCAAACCCCTTCCCGTTCACTCCCACTGTACACAATCCCAATCCCAAACCCCTTCCCGTTCACTCCCACTGTACACAATCCCAATCCCAAACCCCTTCCCGTTCACTCCCACTGTACACAATCCCAATCCCAATCCCCTTCCCGTTCACTCCCACTGTACACAATCCCAATCCCAAACCCCTTCCCGTTAACTCCCACTGTACACAATCCCAATCCCAAACCCCTTCCCGTTCACTCCCACTGTACACAATCCCAATCCCAAACCCCTTCCCGTTCACTCCCACTGTACACAATCCCAATCCCAAACCCCTTCCCGTTCACTCCCACTGTACACAATCCCAATCCCCAACCCTTTCCCGTTCACTCCCACTGTACACAATCCCAATCACCTTCCCGTTCACTCCCACTGTACACAATCCCAATCCCAAACCCCTTCCCGTTCACTCCCACTGTACACAATCCCAATCACCTTCCCGTTCACTCCCACTGTACACAATCCCAATCCCAAACCCCTTCCCGTTCACTCCCACTGTACACAATCCCAATACCAAAGCGCTTCCCATTCACTCCAACTGTACACAATCCCAATCCCAAACAACTTCCCGTTCACTCCCACTGTACACAATCCCAATCCCAAACCCCTTCCCGTTCACTCCCACTGTACACAATCCCAATGAACCTGAACAATTCCCTGTTCATTCCTAATGAACACATTCCCAATCCCCCTCCCGGTCACTCCCACTGCACACAACCCCAATGGAACCAAAACCCCTCCCGTTCACTCCCACTGTACACAATCCCTATCCCAAACCCCTTCCCGTTCACTTCCACTGTACACAATCCCAATCCCAATCCCCTTCCCGTTCACTCCCACTGTACACAATCCCAATCCCAACCCCTTCCTGTTCACTCCCACTGTACACAATCCCAATCCAAAGCCTCTTCCGGTTTACTCCCACTGTACACAATCCCAATCCCAAGCACCTACCCGTTCACTCCCACGGTACACAATCCCAATCCCAAACCCCTTCCCGTTCACTCCTACTGTACACAATCCCAACGGACCCAAACCCCTTCCCGTTCACTCCCACTGGGCACAATCCCAATCCCAAACCCCTTCCCGTTCACTCCCACGCTACACAATCCCATTCCCAAACCCTTTGACATTCACTCCCACTGTACACAATCCCAATCCCAAGCACCTACCCGTTCACTCCCACGCTACACAATCCCATTCCCAAACCCTTTGCCATTCACTCCCACTGTACACAATCCCAAACCACTTCCCGTTCACTCCCACTGTAGACAATCCCAATCCCAAACCCCTTCCCGTTCACTCCCACTGTACACAATCCCAATCCCAAAACCCTTCCCGTTCACTCCCACTGTGCACAATCCTAATGTACACAAACCCTATCCCGTTCACTCCCATTGTACACAATCCCAATCCCAAACCCCTTCCCGTTCCCTCCCAGTGCACACAATCCCAATACCAAACCCCTTCCCGTTCACTCCCACTGTACACAATCCCAATCCTAAACCCCTTCCCGTTCACTCCCACTGTACACAATCCCAATCCCAAACCCCTTCCCGTTCACTCCCACTGTACACAATCCCAATCGCAATACCCTTCCCGTTCACTCCCACGGTACACAATCCCAATCCCAAAACCCTTCTTGTTCAATCCCACTGTACACAATCCCAATGGACTCCAACTCCTTCCCGTTCACTCCCACTGTACACAATCCCAATCCCAAACCCCTTCCCGTTCACTCCCACTGTACACAATCCCAATCCCAAACCCCTTCCCATTCACTCCCACTGTACACAATCCCAATCCCAAACCCCTTCCCGTTCACTCCCACTGTACACAATCACAATCCCAAACCCCTTCCTGTTCACTCCCACTGTACACAATCCCAATCCCAAACCCCTTCCCGTTCACTCCCACTGTACACAATCCCAATCCCAAACCCCTTCACGTTCACTCCCACTGTACACAATCCCAATCCCAAACCCCATCCCGTTCACTCCCACTGTACACAATCCCAATCCCAAACCCCTTCCCATTCACTCCCACTGTACACAATCCCCAGAGGCCCAAAACCCTTGCCGTTCACTCCCACTGTACACAATCCCAATGGAGCCAAACCCCATCCTGTTCATTCCCACTGTACACAATCCCAATCCCAATCCCCTTCCCGTTCACTCCTACTGTACACAATCCCAACGGACCCAAAACCCTTCCCGTTCACTCCCACTGTACACAATCCCAATGGACCCAAATCCCTTCCTGTTCATTCCCACTGTACACAATCCCAATGGACCCAAACCCCATCCTGTACACTCCCACTGTACACAATCCCAATGGACCCCAATCCCTTCCCGTTCACTCCCACTGTACACAATCCCAATCACCTTCCCGTTCACTCCCACTGTACACAATCCCAATCCCAAAACCCTTCCCGTTAACTCCCGCTGTACACAATCCCAATACCAAAGCCCTTCCCATTCACTCCCACTGTACACAATCCCAATCCCAAACCCCTTCCCGTTCACTCCCACTGTACACAATCCCAATGAACCTGAACAATTCCCTGTTCATTCCTACTGAACACATTCCCAATCCCCCTCCCGTTCACTCCCACTGCACACAACCCCAATGGAACCAAAACCCCTCCCGTTCACTCCCACTGTACACAATCCCAATCCCAAACCCCTTCCCGTTCACTCCCACTGTACACAATCGCAAATCCAAACCCCTTCCCTTTCACTCCACTGTACACAATCCCAATCCCAAACCCCTTCCCGTTCACTCCCACTGTACACAATCCCAATGGACCCAAACCCCTTCCCGTTCACTCCCACTGTACACAATCCCAATCCCAAACCCCTTCCCGTTCACTCCCACTGTACACAATCCCAATCCCAAACCCCTTCCCGTTCACTCCCACTGTACACAATCCCTATCCCAAACCCCTTCCCGTTCACTCCCACTGTACACAATCCCTGTCCCAATCCCCTTCCCATTCACTCCCACTGTACACAATCCCAATCCCAAACCCCTTCCCGTTCACTCCCACTGTACACAATCCCAATGGACCCAAACCCCTTCCCGTTCACTCCCACTGTAGACAATCCCAATCCCAAACCCCTTCCCGTTCACTCCCACTGTACACAATCCCAATCCCAAACCCCTTCCCGTTCACTCCCACTGTACACAATCCCAATCCCAAACCCCTTACTGTTCACTCCCACTGTACACAATCCCAATCCCAAACCCCTTCCCGTTCACTCCCACTGTACACAATCGCAATCCAAAGCCTCTTCCGGTTTACTCCCACTGTACACAATCCCAATCCCAAGCACCTACCCGTTCACTCCCACTGTACACAATCCCATTCCCAAACCCTTTGCCATTCACTCCCACTGTACACAATCCCAATCCCAAACCCCTTCCCGTTCACTCCCACTGTACACAATCCCAATCCCAAACCACTTCCCGTTCACTCCCACTGTAGACAATCCCAATCCCAAACCCCTTCCCGTTCACTCCCACTGTACACAATCCCAATCCCAAAACCCTTCCCGTTCACTCCCACTGTGCACAATCCTAATGTACACAAACCCTATCCCGTTCACTCCCATTGTACACAATCCCAATCCCAAATCCCTTCCCGTTCCCTCCCAGTGCACACAATCCCAATACCAAACCCCTTCCCGTTCACTCCCAATGTACACAATCCCAATCCCAAACCCCATCCCGTTCACTCCCACTGTACACAATCCCAATCCCAAACCCCTTCCCGTTCACTCCCACTGTACACAATCCCAATGGACCCAAACCCCTTCCCGTTCACTCCCACTGTACACAATCCCAATCCCAAACCCCTTCCCGTTCACTCCCACTGTACACAATCGCAAATCCAAACCCCTTCCCGTTCACTCCCACTGTACACAATCCCAATCCCAAACCCCTTCCCGTTCACTCCCACTGTACACAATCCCAATCCCAAACCCCTTCCCGTTCACTCCCACTGTACACAATCCCAATCCCAAACCCCTTCCCGTTCACTCCCACTGTACACAATCGCAATCCCAAACCCCTTCCCGTTCTCTCCCACTGTACACAATCCAAATCCCAAACCCCTTCCCGTTCGCTCCCACTGTACACAATCCCAATGAACCCAAACCCCTTCCCGTTCACTTCCACTGTACACAATCCAAATCCCAAACCCCTTCCCGTTCACTCCCACTGTACACAATCCCAATCCCAAACCCCTTCCTGTTCACTCCCACTGTACACAATCCCAATCCCAAACCCCTTCCCGTTCACTCCCACTGTACACAATCCCAATCCCAAGCCCCTTCCCGTTCACTCCCACTGTACACAATCCTAATCCCAAACCCCTTCCCGTTCACTCCCACTCTACACAATCCCATTTCCAAACCCTTTGCCATTCACTCCCACTGTACACAATCCCAAACCCCTTCCCGTTCACTCCCACTGTAGACAATCCCAATCCCAAACCCCTTCCCGTTCATTCCCACTGTACACAATCCAAATCCCAAACCCCTTCCCGTTCACTCCCACTGTACACAATTCCAATGGATCCAATCCACTTCCAATTCACTCCCACCGTACACAATCCCAATCACTTTCCCATTCACTCCCACTGTACACAATCCCAATCCCAAATCCCTTCCCGCTCTCTCCCACTGTACACATTCACAATCCCAAACCCCTTCCCGTTCACTCCCACTGTACACAATCCCAATCCCAAACCCCTTCCCGTTCACTCCCACTGTGCACAATCCCAATCTCAAACCCCTTCCCATTCACTCCCACTGTAAACAATCCCAATCCCAAACCCCTTCCCGTTCACTCCCACTGTACACAATCCCAGTCCCAAACCCCTTCCCGTTCACTCCCACTGTACAAAATCCAAATCCCAAACCCCTTCCCGTTCACTCCCACTGTACACAATCCCAATGGACCCAAACCCCTTCCCGTTCACTCCCACTGTACACAATCCCAATCCCAAACCCCTTCCCGTTCACTCCCACGGTACACAATCCCAGTCCCAAATCCCTTCCCGTTCACTCCCACTGTACACAATCCCAATGGATCCAAACTCCTTCCCGTTCACTCCCACTGTACACAATTCCAATGGACCCAAACCCCTTCCCGTTCACTCCCACTGTACACAATCCCAATCCCAAACCCCTTCCCGTTCACTCCCACTGTACACAATCCCAATCCCAAACCCCTTCCCGTTAACTCCCACTGTACACAATCCCAATCCCAAACCACTTCCCGTTCACTCCCACTGTACACAATCCCTATCCCAAACCCCTTCCCATTCACTCCCACTGTACACAATCCCAATCCCAAACCCCTTGGCGTTCACTGCCACTGTACACAATCCCAATGGACCCAAACCCCTTCCCGTTCATTCCCACTGTACACAATCCCAATCCCAAACCCCTTCCCATTCACTCCCACTGTACACAATCCCAATGGACTCCAACTCCTTCCCATTCACTCCCACTGTACACAATCCCAATGGACCCAAACCCCATCCTGTGCACTCCCACTGTACACAATCCCAATCCCAAACCCCTTCCCGTTCACTCCCACTGTACACAATCCCAATCCCAAACCCCTTCCCGTTAACTCCCACTGTACACAATCCCAATCCCAAACCCCTTCCCGTTCACTCCCACTGTACACAATCCCAATCCCAAACCCCTTCCCGTTCACTCCCACTGTACACAATCCCAATCCCAAACCCCTTCCCGTTCACTCCCACTGTACACAATCCCTATCCCCAACCCTTTCCCGTTCACTCCCACTGTACACAATCCCAATCACCTTCCCGTTCACTCCCACTGTACACAATCCCAATCCCAAACCCCTTCCCGTTCACTCCCACTGTACACAATCGCAATCACCTTCCCGTTCACTCCCACTGTACACAATCCCAATCCCAAACCCCTTCCCGTTCACTCCCACTGTACACAATCCCAATACCAAAGCCCTTCCCATTCACTCCAACTGTACACAATCCCAATCCCAAACAACTTCCCGTTCACTCCCACTGTACACAATCCCAATCCCAAACCCCTTCCCGTTCACTCCCACTGTACACAATCCCAATGAACCTGAACAATTCCCTGTTCATTCCTAATGAACACATTCCCAATCCCCCTCCCGGTCACTCCCACTGCACACAACCCCAATGGAACCAAAACCCCTCCCGTTCACTCCCACTGTACACAATCCCTATCCCAAACCCCTTCCCGTTCACTTCCACTGTACACAATCCCAATCCCAATCCCCTTCCCGTTCACTCCCACTGTACACAATCCCAATCCCAACCCCTTCCTGTTCACTCCCACTGTACACAATCCCAATCCAAAGCCTCTTCCGGTTTACTCCCACTGTACACAATCCCAATCCCAAGCACCTACCCGTTCACTCCCACGCTACACAATCCCATTCCCAAACCCTTTGACATTCACTCCCACTGTACACAATCCCAATCCCAAGCACCTACCCGTTCACTCCCACGCTACACAATCCCATTCCCAAACCCTTTGCCATTCACTCCCACTGTACACAATCCCAAACCACTTCCCGTTCACTCCCACTGTAGACAATCCCAATCCCAAACCCCTTCCCGTTCACTCCCACTGTACACAATCCCAATCCCAAAACCCTTCCCGTTCACTCCCACTGTGCACAATCCTAATGTACACAAACCCTATCCCGTTCACTCCCATTGTACACAATCCCAATCCCAAACCCCTTCCCGTTCCCTCCCAGTGCACACAATCCCAATACCAAACCCCTTCCCGTTCACTGCCACTGTACACAATCCCAATCCTAAACCCCTTCCCGTTCACTCCCACTGTACACAATCCCAATCCCAAACCCCTTCCCGTTCACTCCCACTGTACACAATCCCAATCGCAATACCCTTCCCGTTCACTCCCACTGCACACAATCCCAATCCCAAACCCCTTCCCGTTCACTCCCACTGTACACAATCCCAATCCAAAACCCCTTCCCGTTCACTCCCACCGTACACAATCCCAATCCCAAAACCCTTCTTGTTCAATCCCACTGTACACAATCCCAATCCCAAACCCCTTCCCGTTCACTCCCACTGTACACAATCCCAATGGACCCAAACCCCTTCCCGTTCAATCCCACTGTACACAATCCCAATCCCAAACCCCTTCCCGTTCACTCCCACTGTACACAATCCCAATCCCAAACCCCTTCCCGTTCACTCCCACTGTACACAATCCCAATGGAGCCAAACCCCATCCTGTTCATTCCCACTGTACACAATCCCAATGGACCCCAATCCCTTCCCGTTCACTCCCACTGTACACAATCCCAATCACCTTCCCGTTCACTCCCACTGTACACAATCCCAATCCCAAAACCCTTCCCGTTAACTCCCGCTGTACACAATCCCAATCCCAATACCCTTCCCGTTAACTCCCGCTGTACACAATCCCAATACCAAAGCCCTTCCCGTTCACTCCCACTGTACACAATCCCAATCACCTTCCCGTTCACTCCCACTGTACACAATCCCAATCCCAAACCCCTTCCCGTTAACTCCCGCTGTACACAATCCCAATACCAAAGCCCTTCCCATTCACTCCCACTGTACACAATCCCAATCCCAAACCCCTTCCCGTTCACTCCCACTGTACACAATCCCAATGAACCTGAACAATTCCCTGTTCATTCCTACTGAACACATTCCCAATCCCCCTCCCGTTCACTCCCACTGCACACAACCCCAATGGAACCAAAACCCCTCCCGTTCACTCCCACTGTACACAATCCCAATCCCAAACCCCTTCCCGTTCACTCCCACTGTACACAATCGCAAATCCAAACCCCTTCCCTTTCACTCCACTGTACACAATCCCAATCCCAAACCCCTTCCCGTTCACTCCCACTGTACACAATCCCAATGGACCCAAACCCCTTCCCGTTCACTCCCACTGTACACAATCCCAATCCCAAACCCCTTCCCGTTCACTCCCACTGTACACAAACCCAATCCCAAACCCCTTCCCGTTCACTCCCACTGTACACAATCCCTATCCCAAACCCCTTCCCGTTCACTCCCACTGTACACAATCCCTGTCCCAATCCCCTTCCCATTCACTCCCACTGTACACAATCCCAATCCCAAACCCCTTCCCGTTCACTCCCACTGTACACAAACCCAATGGACCCAAACCCCTTCCCGTTCACTCCCACTGTAGACAATCCCAATCCCAAACCCCTTCCCGTTCACTCCCACTGTACACAATCCCAATCCCAAACCCCTTCCCGTTCACTCCCACTGTACACAATCCCAATCCCAAACCCCTTCCTGTTCACTCCCACTGTACACAATCCCAATCCCAAACCCCTTCCCGTTCACTCCCACTGTACACAATCGCAATCCAAAGCCTCTTCCGGTTTACTCCCACTGTACACAATCCCAATCCCAAGCACCTACCCGTTCACTCCCACTGTACACAATCCCATTCCCAAACCCTTTGCCATTCACTCCCACTGTACACAATCCCAATCCCAAACCCCTTCCCGTTCACTCCCACTGTACACAATCCCAATCCCAAACCACTTCCCGTTCACTCCCACTGTAGACAATCCCAATCCCAAACCCCTTCCCGTTCACTCCCACTGTACACAATCCCAATCCCAAAACCCTTCCCGTTCACTCCCACTGTGCACAATCCTAATGTACACAAACCCTATCCCGTTCACTCCCATTGTACACAATCCCAATCCCAAATCCCTTCCCGTTCCCTCCCAGTGCACACAATCCCAATACCAAACCCCTTCCCGTTCACTCCCAATGTACACAATCCCAATCCCAAACCCCATCCCGTTCACTCCCACTGTACACAATCCCAATCCCAAAACCCTTCCCGTTCACTCCCACTGTACACAATCCCAATGGACCCAAACCCCTTCCCGTTCACTCCCACTGTACACAATCCCAATCCCAAACCCCTTCCCGTTCACTCCCACTGTACACAATCGCAAATCCAAACCCCTTCCCGTTCACTCCCACTGTACACAATCCCAATCCCAAACCCCTTCCCGTTCACTCCCACTGTACACAATCCCAATCCCAAACCCCTTCCCGTTCACTCCCACTGTACACAATCCCAATCCCAAACCCCTTCCCGTTCACTCCCACTGTACACAATCGCAATCCCAAACCCCTTCCCGTTCTCTCCCACTGTACACAATCCAAATCCCAAACCCCTTCCCGTTCGCTCCCACTGTACACAATCCCAATGAACCCAAACCCCTTCCCGTTCACTTCCACTGTACACAATCCAAATCCCAAACCCCTTCCCGTTCACTCCCACTGTACACAATCCCAATCCCAAACCCCTTCCTGTTCACTCCCACTGTACACAATCCCAATCCCAAACCCCTTCCCGTTCACTCCCACTGTACACAATCCCAATCCCAAGCCCCTTCCCGTTCACTCCCACTGTACACAATCCTAATCCCAAACCCCTTCCCGTTCACTCCCACTCTACACAATCCCATTTCCAAACCCTTTGCCATTCACTCCCACTCTACACAATCCCAAACCCCTTCCCGTTCACTCCCACTGTAGACAATCCCAATCCCAAACCCCTTCCCGTTCATTCCCACTGTACACAATCCCAATCCCAAACCCCTTCCCGTTCACTCCCACTGTACACAATTCCAATGGATCCAATCCACTTCCAATTCACTCCCACCGTACACAATCCCAATCACTTTCCCGTTCACTCCCACTGTACACAATCCCAATCCCAAATCCCTTCCCGCTCTCTCCCACTGTACACATTCACAATCCCAAACCCCTTCCCGTTCACTCCCACTGTACACAATCCCAATCCCAAACCCCTTCCCGTTCACTCCCACTGTGCACAATCCCAATCTCAAACCCCTTCCCATTCACTCCCACTGTAAACAATCCCAATCCCAAACCCCTTCCCGTTCACTCCCACTGTACACAATCCCAGTCCCAAACCCCTTCCCGTTCACTCCCACTGTACAAAATCCAAATCCCAAACCCCTTCCCGTTCACTCCCACTGTACACAATCCCAATGGACCCAAACCCCTTCCCGTTCACTCCCACTGTACACAATCCCAATCCCAAACCCCTTCCCGTTCACTCCCACGGTACACAATCCCAGTCCCAAATCCCTTCCCGTTCACTCCCACTGTACACAATCCCAATGGATCCAAACTCCTTCCCGTTCACTCCCACTGTACACAATCCCAATGGACCCAAACCCCTTCCCGTTCACTCCCACTGTACACAATCCCAATCCCAAACCCCCTCCCGTTCACTCCCACTGTATACAATCCCAATCCCAAACCCCTTCCCGTTCACTCCCACTGTACACAATCCCAATCCCAAACCCCTTCCCGTTCACTCCCACTGTACACAATCCCAATCCCAAACCCCTTCCCGTTCACTCCCACTGTACACAATCCCAATCCCAAACCCCTTCCCGTTCACTCCCACTGTACACAATCCCAGTCCCAAATCCCTTCCCGTTCACTCCCACTGTACACAATCCCAATGGATCCAAACTCCTTCCCGTTCACTCCCACTGTACACAATCCCAATGGACCCAAACCCCTTCCCGTTCACTCCCACTGTACACAATCCCAATCCCAAACCCCTTCCCGTTCACTACCACTGTACACAATCCCAATCCCAAACCCCTTCCCGTTCACTCCCACTGTACACAATCCCAATGAACCTGAACAATTCCCTGTTCATTCCTAATGAACACATTCCCAATCCCCCTCCCGGTCACTCCCACTGCACACAACCCCAATGGAACCAAAACCCCTCCCGTTCACTCCCACTGTACACAATCCCAATCCCAAACCCCTTCCCGTTCACTCCCACTGTACACAATCCCAATCCCAAACCCCTTCCCGTTCACTCCCACTGTACACAATCCCAATCCCAAACACCTTCCCGTTCACTCACACTGTACACAATCCCAATCCAAAGCCCCTTCCGGTTCACTCCCACTGTACACAATCCCTATCCCAAACCCCTTCCCGTTCACTTCCACTGTACACAATCCCAATCCCAATCCCCTTCCCGTTCACTCCCACTGTACACAATCCCAATCCCAAACCCCTTCCCGTTCACTCCCACTGTACACAATCCCAATCCAAAGCCCCTTCCGGTTCACTCCCCCTGTACACAATCCCTATCCCAAACCCCTTCCCGTTCACTCCCACTGTACACAATCCCAATCCCAAACCCCTTCCCGTTCACTCCCACTGTACACAATCCCAATCCCAAACCCCTTTCCGTTCACTCCCACTGTACACAATCCCAATCCCAAAACCCTTCCCGTTCACTCCCACTGTGCACAATTCTAATGTACACAAACCCTATCCCGTTCACTCCCATTGTACACAATCCCAATCCCAAACCCCTTCTCTTTCCCTCCCAGTGCACACAATCCCAATACCAAACCCCTTCCCGTTCACTGCCACTGTACACAATCCCAATCCTAAACCCCTTCCCGTTCACTCCCACTGTACACAATCCCAATCCCAAACCCCTTCCCGTTCACTCCCACTGTACACAATCCCAATGGACCCAAACCCCTTCCTGTTCACTCCCACTGTACACAATCCCAATGGAGCCAAACCCCATCCTGTTCATTCCCACTGTACACAATCCCAATGGACCCAAATCCCTTCCTGTTCATTCCCACTGTACACAATCCCAATGGACCCAAACCCCATCCTGTACACTCCCACTGTACACAATCCCAATGGACCCCAATCCCTTCCCGTTCACTCCCACTGTACACAATCCCAATCACCTTCCCGTTCACTCCCACTGTACACAATCCCAATCCCAAAACCCTTCCCGTTAACTCCCGCTGTACACAATCCCAATACCAAAGCCCTTCCCATTCACTCCAACTGTACACAATCCCAATCCCAAACCCCTTCCCGTTCACTCCCACTGTACACAATCCCAATGAACCTGAACAATTCCCTGTTCATTCCTACTGAACACATTCCCAATCCCCCTCCCGTTCACTCCCACTGCACACAACCCCAATGGAACCAAAACCCCTCCCGTTCACTCCCACTGTACACAATCCCAATCCCAAACCCCTTCCCGTTCACTCCCACTGTACACAATCGCAAATCCAAACCCCTTCCCTTTCACTCCCACTGTACACAATCCCAATCCCAAACCCCTTCCCGTTCACTCCCACTGTACACAATCCCAATCCCAAACCCCTTCCCGTTCACTCCCACTGTACACAATCCCAATGGACCCAAACCCCTTCCCGTTCACTCCCACTGTACACAATCCCAATCCCAAACCCCTTCCCGTTCACTCCCACTGTACACAATCCCAATCCCAAACCCCTTCCCGTTCACTCCCACTGTACACAATCCCAGTCCCAATCCCCTTCCCATTCACTCCCACTGTGCACAATCCCAATGGACCCAAACCCCTTCCCGTTCACTCCCACTGTAGACAATCCCAATCCCAAACCCCTTCCCGTTCACTCCCACTGTACACAATCCCAATCCCAAACCCCTTCCCGTTCACTCCCACTGTACACAATCCCAATCCCAAACCCCTTCCCGTTCACTCCCACTGTACACAATCCCAATCCCAAACCCCTTCCCGTTCACTCCCACTGTACACAATCCCAATCCCAAAACCCTTCCCGTTCACTCCCACTGTGCACAATCCTAATGTACACAAACCCGATCCCGTTCACTCCCATTGTACACAATCCCAATCCCAAACCCCTTCCCGTTCCCTCCCAGTGCACACAATCCCAATCCCAAACCCCTTCCCGTTCACTCCCACTGTACACAATCCCAATCCCAAACCCCTTCCCGTTAACTCCCACTGTACACAATCCCAATCCCAAACCCCTTCCCGTTCACTCCCACTGTACACAATCCCAATACCAAACCCCTTCCCGTTCACTCCCAATGTACACAATCCCAATCCCAAACCCCATCCCGTTCACTCCCACTGTACACAATCCCAATCCCAAACCCCTTCCCGTTCACTCCCACTGTACACAATCCCAATCCCAAACCCTTTCCCGTTCACTCCCACTGTACACAATCCCAATCCCAAACCCCTTCCCGTTCACTCCCACTGTACACAATCCCAATCCCAAACCCCTTCCCGTTCACTCCCACTGTACACAATCCCAATGGACCCAAACACCTTCCCGTTCACTCCCACCGTACACAATCGCAAATCCAAACCCCTTCCCTTTCACTCCCACTGTACACAATCCCAATCCCAAACCCCTTCCCGTTCACTCCCACTGTACACAATCCCAATCCCAAACCCCTTCCCGTTCACTCCCACTGTACACAATCGCAATCCAAAGCCTCTTCCGGTTTACTCCCACTGTACACAATCCCAATCCCAAGCACCTACCCGTTCACTCCCACTCTATACAATCCCATTCCCAAACCCTTTGCCATTCACTCCCACTGTACACAATCCCAATCCCAAACCCCTTCCCGTTCACTCCCACTGTACACAATCCCAATCCCAAACCACTTCCCGTTCACTCCCACTGTAGACAATCCCAATCCCAAACCCCTTCCCGTTCACTCCCACTGTACACAATCCCAATCCCAAAACCCTTCCCGTTCACTCCCACTGTGCACAATCCTAATGTACACAAACCCTATCCCGTTCACTCCCACTGTACACAATCGCAAATCCTAACCCCTTCCCTTTCACTCCCACTGTACACAATCCCAATCCCAAACCCCTTCCCGTTCACTCCCACTGTACACAATCCCAATCCCAAACCCCTTCCCGTTCACTCCCACTGTACACAATCGCAATCCCAAACCCCTTCCCGTTCTCTCCCACTGTACACAATCCAAATCCCAAACCCCTTCCCGTTCGCTCCCACTGTACACAATCCCAATGAACCCAAACCCCTTCCCGTTCACTTCCACTGTACACAATCCAAATCCCAAACCCCTTCCCGTTCACTCCCACTGTACACAATCCCAATCCCAAACCCCTTCCTGCTCACTCCCACTGTACACAATCCCAATCCCAAACCCCTTCCCGTTCACTCCCACTGTACACAATCCCAATCCCAAGCACCTACCCGTTCACTCCCACTCTACACAATCCCATTTCCAAACCCTTTGCCATTCACTCCCACTGTACACAATCCCAAACCCCTTCCCGTTCACTCCCACTGTAGGCAATCCCAATCCCAAACCCCTTCCCGTTCATTCCCACTGTACACAATCCCAATCCCAAACCCCTTCCCGTTCACTCCCACTGTACACAATTCCAATGGATCCAATCCACTTCCAATTCACTCCCACCGTACACAATCCCAATCACTTTCCCGTTCACTCCCACTGTACACAATCCCAATCCCAAATCCCTTCCCGCTCTCTCCCACTGTACACATTCACAATCCCAAACCCCTTCCCGTTCACTCCCACTGTACACAATCCCAATCCCAAACCCCTTCCCGTTCACTCCCACTGTGCACAATCCCAATCTCAAACCCCTTCCCATTCACTCCCACTGTAAACAATCCCAATCCCAAACCCCTTCCCGTTCACTCCCACTGTACACAATCCCAGTCCCAAACCCCTTCCCGTTCACTCCCACTGTACAAAATCCCAATCCCAAACCCCTTCCCGTTCACTCCCACTGTACACAATCCCAGTCCCAAATCCCTTCCCGTTCACTCCCACTGTACACAATCCCAATGGATCCAAACTCCTTCCCGTTCACTCCCACTGTACACAATCACAATGGACCCAAACCCCTTCCTGTTCACTCCCACTCTACACAATCCCAATCCCAAACCCCTTCCCGTTCACTACCACTGTACACAATCCCAATCCCAAACCCTTTCCCGTTCACTCCCACTGTACACAATCCCAATCCCAAACCCCTTCCCGTTCACTACCACTGTACACAATCCCAATCCCAAACCCTTTCCCGTTCACTCCCACTGTACACAATCCCAATCCCAAACCCCTTCCCGTTCACTACCACTGTACACAATCCCAATCCCAAACCCCTTCCCGTTCACTACCACTGTACACAATCCCAATGGACCCACACTCCTTCCCGTTCACTCCCACTGTACACAATCCCAATGGACCCAAACCCCTTCCCATTCACTCCCACTGTACACAATCCCAATCCCAAACCCCTTCCCGTTCACTACCACTGTACACAATCCCAATCCCAAACCCCTTCCCGTTCACTCCCACTGTACACAATCCCAATCCCAATCCCCTTCCCGTTCACTCCCACTGTACACAATCCCAATGGACCCAAACCCCTTCCCGTTCACTCCCACTGTACACAATCCCAATGGACCCAAACCCCTTCCCGTTCACTCCCACTGTACACAATCCCAATCCCAAACCACTTCCCGCTCACTCCCACTGTACAATCCCAATCCCAACCCCTTCCCATTCACTCCCACTGTACACAATGCCAATGGACCCAAACCCCTTCCCGTTCACTCCCACTGTACACAATCCCAATCGCAAACCCCTTCCCGTTCACTCCCACCTTGCACAATCCCAATGGACCCAAACCCCTTCCCGTTCACTCCCACTGTACACAATCCCAATCCCAATCCCCTTCCCGTTCACTCCCACTGTACACAATCCCAATCCCAAACCCCTTCCTGTTCCCTCCCACTGTACACAATCCCAATCCCAAACCCCTTCCCATTCATTCCCACTGTACACAATCCCAATCCCAAACCCCTTCCCGTTCACTCCCACTGTACACAATCCCAATTGCTCCAAACCACTTCCAATTCACTCCCACTGTACACAATCCCAATCACTTTCCCGTTCACTCCCACTGTACACAATCCCAGTCCCAAACCCCTTCCCGTTCACTACCACTGTACACAATCCCAATCCCAAACCCCTTCCCGTTCACTACCATTGTACACAATCCCAATCCCAAACCCCTTCCCGTTCACTCCCACTGTACACAATCCCAATGGACCCAAACCCCTTCCCGTTCACTCCCACTGTACACAATCCCAATGGACCCAAATCTCTTCCCGTTCACTCCCACTGTACACAATCCCAATCCCAAACCCCTTCCCGCTCACTCCCATTGTACAATCCCAATCCCAAGCCCCTTCCCATTCACTCCCACTGTACACAATCCCAATCCCAAACCCCTTCCCAATCACTCTCACTGTACACAATCCCAATGGACCCAAACCCCTTCCCGTTCACTCCCACTGTACACAATCCCAATCCCAAACCCCTTCCCATTCACTCCCACTGTGCACAATCCCAATGGACCCAAACCCCTTCCCGTTCACTCCCACTGTACAGAATCCCAATGGACCCAAACCCCTTCCCGTTCACTCCCACTGGACACAATCCCAATCCCAATCCCCTTCCTGTTCACACCCACAGTACACAATCCCAATCCCAAACCCCTTCCCGTTCACTCCCACTGTACACAATCCCAATCCCAAACCCCTGACCGTTCACTCCCACTGTACACAATCCCAATCCCAAACCCCTTCCCGTTTTCTCCCACTGTACACAATGCCAATCCCAAACCCCTTCCCGTTCACTCCCACTGTACACAATCCCAATGGACCCAAACCCCTTCCCGTTCACTCCCAGTGTACACAATCCCAATCCCAAACCCCTTCCCGTTCACTCCCACTGTACACAATCCCAATGAACCCAAACCCCTTCCCGTTCACTCCCACTGTACACAATCCCAATCCCAAACCCCTTCCCGTCCACTCCCACTGTACACAATCCCAATCCCAAACCCCTTCCCGTTCACTCCCACTGTACACAATCCAAATCCCAAAACCCTTCCCGATCACTCCCATGGTACACAATCCCAATCCCAAACCCCTTCCCGTCCACTCCCACTGTACACAATCCCAATCCCAAACCCCTTCCCGTTCACTCCTACTGTACACAATCCCAACGGACCCAAACCCCTTCCCGTTCACTCCCACTGGGCATAATCCCAATTCCAAACCCCTTCCCATTCACTCCCACTGTACACAATCCCAATGCCAAACCACTTCCCGTTCGCTCCCACTGTACACAATCCCAATCCCAAACCCCTTCCCGTTCACTCCCACTGTACACAATCCAAATCCCAAACCCCTTCCCGTTCACTCCCACTGTACACAATCCCAATCCCAAACCCCTTCCCGTTCACTCCCACTGTACACAATCCCAATCCCAATTCCCTTCCTGTTCACTCCCACTGTACACAATCCCTATTCCAAACCCCTTCCCGTTCACTGCCACTGTACACAATCCCAATCCCAATCCCCTTCCCGTTCACTCCCACTGTACACAATCCCAATCCCAAACCCCTTCCCGTTCCCTCCCACTGTACACAATCCCAATCCCAAACCCCTTCCCGTTCACTCCCACTGTGCACAATCCCAATGGACCCAAACCCCTTCCTGTTCACACCCACTGTACACAATCCCAATCCCAATCCCCTTCCCGTTCACTCCCACTGTACACAATCCCAATCCAAAGCCCCTTCCGGTTTACTCCCACTGTACACAATCCCAATCCCAAGCACCTACCCGTTCACTCCTACTCTACACAATCCCATTCCCAAACCCTTTGCCATTCACTCCCACTGTATACAATCCCAAACCACTTCCCGTTCACTCCCACTGTAGACAATCCCAATCCCAAACCCCTTCCCTTTCACTCCCACTGTACACAATCCCAATACCAAACCCCTTCCCGTTCACTCCCACTGTACACAATCCCAATCCCAAACCCCTTCCCGTTCACTCCCACTGTACACAATCCCAATCCCAAACTCCTTCCCGTTCACTCCCACTGTACACAATCCCAAATGACCAAAACCCCTTCACGTTGACTCCCACTGTACACAAACCCAATGGACCCAAACCCCTTCCCGTTCACTCCCACTGTACACAATCCCAATCCCAAACCCCTTCCCGTTCACTCCCACTGTACACAATCCCAATGGACCCAAACCCCTTCCCGTTCACTCCCACTGTACACAATCCCAATCCCAAACCCCTTCCCGTTCACTCCCACTGTACACAATCCCAATCCCAAACCCCTTCCCGTTAACTCCCACTGTACACAATCCCAATCCCAAACCCCTTCCCATTCACTCCCACTGTACACAATCCCAATCCCAAACCCCTTGGCGTTCACTGCCACTGTACACAATCCCAATGGACCCAAACCCCTTCCCGTTCATTCCCACTGTACACAATCCCAATCCCAAACCCCTTCCCATTCACTCCCACTGTGCACAATCCCAATGGACTCCAACTCCTTCCCATTCACTCCCACTGTACACAATCCCAATGGAGCCAAACCCCATCCTGTTCATTCCCACTGTACACAATCCCAATGGAGCCAAACCCCATCCTGTTCATTCCCACTGTACACAATCCCAATGGACCCAAATCCCTTCCTGTTCACTCCCACTGTACACAATCCCAATGGACCCCAATCCCTTCCCGTTCACTCCCACTGTACACAATCCCAATCCCAAACCCCTTCCCGTTCACTCCCACTGTACACAATCCCAATCCCAAACCCCTTCCCATTCACTCCCACTGTACACAATCCCAATGGACCCAAATCCCTTCCTGTTCATTCCCACTGTACACAATCCCAATGGACCCAAACCCCATCCTGTACACTCCCACTGTACACAATCCCAATGGACCCCAATCCCTTCCCGTTCACTCCCACTGTACACAATCCCAATCACCTTCCCATTCACTCCCACTGTACACAATCCCAATCCCAAAACCCTTCCCGTTAACTCCCGCTGTACACAATCCCAATACCAAAGCCCTTCCCATTCACTCCAACTGTACACAATCCCAATCCCAAACCCCTTCCCGTTCACTCCCACTGTACACAATCCCAATGAACCTGAACAATTCCCTGTTCATTCATACTGAACACATTCCCAATCCCCCTCCCGGTCACTCCCACTGTACACAACCCCAATGGAACCAAAACCCCTTCCCGTTCACTCCCACTGCACACAACCCCAATGGAACCAAAACCCCTCCCGTTCACTCCCACTGTACACAATCCCATTCCCAAACCCCTTCCCGTTCACTCCCACTGTACACAATCCCAATCCAAAGCCCCTTCCGGTTCACTCCCACTGTACACAATCCCTATCCCAAACCCCTTCCCGTTCACTCCCACTGTACACAATCCCAATCCCAAACCCCTTCCCGTTCACTCCCACTGTACACAATCCCAATCCCAAACCCCTTCCCGTTCACTCCCACTGTACACAATCCCAATCCCAAACCCCTTCCCGTTCACTCCCACTGTACACAATCCCAATCCAAAGCCCCTTCCGGTTCACTCCCACTGTACACAATCCCAATCCCAAACCCCTTCCCGTTCACTCCCACTGTACACAATCCCAATCCCAAACCCCTTCACGTTCACTCCCACTGTACACAATCCCAATCCCAAACCCCTTCCCGTTCATTCCCACTGTACACAATCCCAATCCCAAACCCCTTCCCATTCACTCCCACTGTACACAATCCCAATCCCAAACCCCTTCCCGTTCACTCCCACTGTACACAATCCCAATCCCAAACCCCTTCCCGTTCACTTCCACTGTACACAATCCCAATCCCAATCCCCTTCCCGTTCACTCCCACTGTACACAATCCCAATCCAAAGCCTCTTCCGGTTTACTCCCACTGTACACAATCCCAATCCCAAACCCCTTCCCGTTCACTCCCACTGTATACAATCCCAATCCCAAAACCCTTCCCGTTCACTCCCACTGTGCACAATCCTAATGGACCCAAACCCCTTCCCGTTCACTCCCACTGTACACAATCCCAATCCCAAACCCCTTCCCGTTCACTCCCATTGTACACAATCCCAATCCCAAACCCCTTCCCGTTCCCTCCCAGTGCACACAATCCCAATGGACCCAAACCCCTTCCCGTTCACTCCCACTGTACACAATCCCAATCCCAAACCCCTTCCCGTTCACTCCCACTGTACACAATCGCAAATCCAAAACCCTTCCCTTTCACTCCCACTGTACACAATCCCAATCCCAAACCCCTTCCCGTTCACTCCCACTGTACACAATCCCAATCCCAAACCCCTTCCCGTTCACTCCCACTGTACACAATCGCAATCCCAAACCCCTTCCCGTTCTCTCCCACTGTACACAATCCAAATCCCAAAACCCTTCCCGTTCGCTCCCACTGTACACAATCCCAATGAACCCAAACCCCTTCCCGTTCACTTCCACTGTACACAATCCAAATCCCAAACCCCTTCCCGTTCACTCCCACTGTACACAATCCCAATCCCAAACCCCTTCCTGTTCACTCCCACTGTACACAATCCCAATCCCAAACCCCTTCCCGTTCACTCACACTGTACACAATCCCAATACCAATCCCCTTCCTGTTCACTCCCACTGTACACAATCCCAATCCCAAACCCCTTCCCGTTCACTCCCACTGTACACAATCCCAATCCCAAACCCCTTCCCATTCACTCCCACTGTACACAATCCCAATCCCAAGCACCTACCCGTTCACTCCCACTCTACACAATCCCATTTCCAAACCCTTTGCCATTCACTCCCACTGTACACAATCCCAAACCCCTTCCCGTTCACTCCCACTGTAGACAATCCCAATCCCAAACCCCTTCCCGTTCATTCCCACTGTACACAATCCCAATCCCAAACCCCTTCCCGTTCACTCCCACTGTACACAATTCCAATGGATCCAATCCACTTCCAATTCACTCCCACCGTACACAATCCCAATCACTTTCCCGTTCACTCCCACTGTACACAATCACAATCCCAAATCCCTTCCCGCTCTCTCCCACTGTACACATTCACAATCCCAAACCCCTTCCCGTTCACTCCCACTGTACACAATCACAATCCCAAACCCCTTCCCGTTCACTCCCACTGTACACAATCCCAATCCCAAACCCCTTCCCGTTCACTCCCACTGTGCACAATCCCAATCCCAAACCCCTTCCCATTCACTCCCACTGTACACAATCCCAATCCCAAACCCCTTCCCGTTCACTCCCACTGTACACAATCCCAGTCCCAAACCCCTTCCCGTTCACTCCCACTGTACACAATCCCAATGCCAAACCCCTTCCCGTTCACTCCCACTGTACACAATCCCAGTCCCAAATCCCTTCCCGTTCACTCCCACTGTACACAATCCCAATGGATCCAAACTCCTTCCCGTTCACTCCCACTGTACACAATCCCAATGGACCCAAACCCCTTCCTGTTCACTCCCACTGTACACAATCCCAATGGACCCAAACCCCTTCCCGTTCACTACCACTGTACACAATCCCAATCCCAAACCCTTTCCCGTTCACTCCCACTGTACACAATCCCAATCCCAAACCCCTTCCCGTTCACTACCACTGTACACAATCCCAATCCCAAACCCCTTCCCGTTCACTACCACTGTACACAATCCCAATGGACCCACACTCCTTCCCGTTCACTCCCACTGTACACAATCCCCTTGGACCCAAACCCCTTCCCATTCACTCCCACTGTACACAATCCAATCCCAAACCCCTTCCCGTTCACTACCACTGTACACAATCCCAATCCCAAACCCCTTCCCGTTCACTCCCACTGTACACAATCCCAATCCCAATCCCCTTCCCGTTCACTCCCACTGTACACAATCCCAATGGACCCAAACCCCTTCCCGTTCACTCCCACTGTACACAATCCCAATGGACCCAAACCCCTTCCCGTTCACTCCCACTGTACACAATCCCAATCCCAAACCCCTTCCCGCTCACTCCCACTGTACAATCCCAATCCCAACCCCTTCCCATTCACTCCCACTGTACACAATGCCAATCCCAAACCCCTTCCCGTTCACTCCCACTGTACACAATCCCAATGGATCCAAACCACTTCCAATTCACTCCCACTGTACACAATCCCAATCACTTTCCCGTTCACTCCCACTGTACACAATCCCAGTCCCAAACCCCTTCCCGTTCACTCCCACTGTACACAATCCCAATCCCAAACCCCTTCCCGTTCACTACCACTGTACACAATCCCAATCCCAAACCCCTTCCCGTTCACTCCCACTGTACACAATCCCAATTTACCCAAACCCCTTCCCGTTCACTCCCACTGTACACAATCCCAATGGACCCAAATCTCTTCCCGTTCACTCCCACTGTACACAATCCCAATCCCAAACCCCTTCCCGTTCACTCCCACTGTACACAATCCCAATGGACCCAAATCTCTTCCCGTTCACTCCCACTGTACACAATCCCAATCCCAAGCCCCTTCCCATTCACTCCCACTGTACACAATCCCAATCCCAAACCCCTTCCCGCTCACTCCCACTGTACAATCCCAATCCCAAGCCCCTTCCCATTCACTCCCACTGTACACAATCCCAATCCCAAACCCCTTCCTGTTCACTCCCACTGTACACAATCCCAATCCGAAGCCCCTTCCCATTCACTCCCACTGTACACAATCCCAATCCCAAACCCCTTCCCATTCACTCCCACTGTACACAATCCCAATCCCAAACCCCTTCCCGTTCACTCCCACTGTACACAATCCCAATCCTAAACCCCTTCCCGTTCACTCCCACTGTACACAATCCCAATCCCAAACCCCTTCCCGTTCACTCCCACTGTACAGAATCCCAATGGACCCAAACACCTTCTCGTTCACTCCCACTGTACACAATCCCAATCCCAAACCCCTTCCCGTTCACTCCCACTGGACACAATCCCAATCCCAAACCCCTTCCTGTTCACTCCCACTGTACACAATCCCAATCCCTAACCCCTTCCCGTTCACTCCCACTGTACACAATCCCAATCCCAAACCCCTTCCCGTTCACTCCCACTGTACACAATCCCAATGGATCCAAACCACTTCCCGTTCACTCCCACTGTACACAATCCCAATCCCAAACCCCTTCCCGTTCACTCCCGCTGTACACAATCCCAATCCCAAACCCCTTCCCGTTCACTCCCGCTGTACACAATCCCAATCCCAAACCCCTTCCCATTCACTCCCACTGTACACAATCCCAATCCGAAGCCCCTTCCCGTTCACTCCCACTGTACACAATCCCAATGGACCCAAACCCCTTCCCGTTCACTCCCACTGTACACAATCCCAATCCCAAACCCCTTCCCGTTCACTCCCACTGTACACAATCCCAATCCCAAACCCCTTCCCGTTCACTCCCACTGTACACAATCCCAATCCCAAACCCCTTCCCATTCACTCCCACTGTACACAATCCCAATCCCAAACCCCTTCCCGTTCACTCCCACTGTACACAATCCCAATCCCAAACCCCTTCCCGTTCACTCCCACTGTACACAATCCCAATGGACCCAAACCCCTTCCCGTTCACTCCCACTGTACACAATCCCAAACCCCTTCCCGTTCACTCCCACTGTACACAATCCCAATCCCAAACCCCTTCCCGTTCACTCCCACTGTACACAATGCCAATCCCAAACCCCTTCCCGTTCACTCCCACTGTACACAATCCCAATGGATCCAAACCACTTCCCGTTCACTCCCACTGTACACAATCCCAATGGACCCAAACCCCTTCCCGTTCACTCCCACCGCTCAGACTCCGTGAAGTTCCCCCTCCCCCTCGTGTCTTCCGTCTGATTCAGTCCCAGTTTAGGCCGATTCATTCCTGTCGATCCCTGGTGAGAGTCGGACAGGGAGAGGCCTACCCTTGTGCCCTTCCTCCCTCACTTACCTGCATAGTGCAGAGGGGCATCCTTGTCGATTGCAAAGAGAGGAGGGTTCAGAAGGACCGTGCGATCGTTCTCCATGACAATGCCCTGGTACTCCGTCTCAATCCATGGCTTATGTTTGTTCGCTGGCGAGGGACAAAAAATATCATTCTTGATTAGCCAGAATCAGCCTGCACAGCGGCCAAGGGTCCGATGGTGGTCAGAGTGCCATTACCTCTCACTGGGGTACGGGTCACACACACACACTGACTCTCACTGGGGTACGGGTCCCATACACACACACACACTGACTCTCACTGGGGTACGGGTCCCACACACACACACACACACTGACTCTCACTGGGGTACGGGTCCCACACACACACACTGACTCTCACTGGGGTACGGGTCCCACACACACACACACTGACTCTCACTGGGGTACGGGTCCCACACACACACACACACACTGACTCTCACTGGGGTACGGGTCCCACACACACACTGTCTCTCACTGGGGTAAGGGTCCCACACACACACACACACTGACTCTCACTGGGGTACGGGTCCCACACACACACACACACACACACACACACACACACACACACACACACACACACTGACTCTCACTGGGGTACGGGTCCCACACACACACACACACACACACACACACACACACACTGACTCTCACTGGGGTACGGGTCCCACACACACACACACACTGACTCTCACTGGGGTACAGGTCCCACACACACACTGACTCTCACTGGGGTACGGGTCCCACACACACACACACTGACTCTCACTGGGGTACGGGTCACACACACACACACACACACACACACACACACACACTGACACTCACTGGGGTACAGGTCCCACACACACACACTGACTCTCACTGGGGTACGGGTCCCACACACACACACACACACACACTGACTCTCACTGGGGTACGGGTCCCACACACACACACACTGACTCCCACTGGGGTACGGGTCCCACACACACACACACTGACTCTCACTGGGGTACGGGTCCCACACACACACACACACACTGACTCTCACTGGGGTACGGGTCCCACACACACACACACACACTGACTCTCACTGGGGTACGGGCCCCACACACACACACACACACTGACTCTCACTGGGGTAAGGGTCCCACACACACACACACACACACAGTGACTCTCACTGGGGTATGGGTCCCACACACACACACACACACTGACTCTCACTGGGGTACAATAGCCTTGTATGAAACTTAGACATCAAAGGGTGCACAGGAAGATCCCAGTAACAGCATATTATAATTCCTAGAAGACTTTTTTGCCTGATCTTGGTTAAGGGAGCAAGATTTAGTCCAGGAACCCAGGGTCTGCTCCCCATTCCCTCCCTCCCCCTGCTCTGCTCACTCTCCACTTCCCACTTACCCCCCAATAGCTTTCTTGGGGTCATTTGCCTCTCCCTGATTGGTCAGGGAACACCATGGTTATAAAGTCTTAGACTGTACGTCAGACAGTGCGGCTCTCCCTCAGCGCTGACCCTCTGACAGTGCGGCTCTCCCTCAGTACTGACACTCCGACAGTGCGGCTCTCCCTCAGCGCTGACCCTCCGACAGTGCGGCTCTCCCTCAGCACTGACCCTCCGACAGTGCGGCTCTCCCTCAGCACTGACCCTCCGACAGTGCGGCTCTCCCTCAGCACTGACCCTCCGACAGTGCGGCGCTCCCTCAGCACTGACCCTCCGACAGTGCGGCGCTCCCTCAGCACTGACCCTCCGACAGTGCGGCTCTCCCTCAGCGCTGACCCTCCGACAGTGCGGCTCTCCCTCAGTACTGACCCTCCGACAGTGCGGCTCTCCCTCAGCACTGACCCTCCGACAGTGCGGCTCTCCCTCAGTACTGACCCTCCGACAGTGCGGCGCTCCCTCAGTACTGACCCTCCGACAGTGCGGCTCTCCGTCAGCACTGACCCTCCGACAGTGCGGCGCCCCCTCAGTACTGACCCTCCGACAGTGCGGCGCTCCCTCAGCACTGACCCTCCGACAGTGCGCCTCTCCCTCAGCGCTGACCCTCCGACAGTGCGGCGCTCCCTCAGCACTGACCCTACGACAGTGCGGCACTCCCTCAGTACTGACCCTCCGACAGTGCGCCTCTTCCTCAGCACTGACCCTCCGACAGTGCGGCTCTCCCTCAGCACTGACCCTCCGACAATGCGGCTCTCCCTCAGCACTGACCCTCCGACAGTGCGGCTCTCCCTCAGCACTGACCCTCCGACAGTGCGGCTCTCTATCAGCACTGACCCTCCGACCGTGCGGCAATCCCTCAGCACTGACCCTCCGACAGTGCGGCACTCCCTCAGCACTGACCCTCTGATAGTGCTGCTCTCCCTCATTACTGACCCTCCGACAGTGCGACTCTCCCTCAGTACTGACACTCTGACAGTGAGGCTCTCCCTCAGTACTGACCCTCCGACAGTGCAGCTCTCCCTCAGTACTGACCCTCCGACAGTGCGGCTCTCCCTCAGCACTGACCCTCCGACAGTGCAGCTCTCCCTCAGCACTGACCCTCCGACCATGCGGCAATCCCTCAGCACTGACCCTCCGACAGTGTGGCTCTCCCTCAGTACTGACCCTCCGACAGTGCGGCTCTCCCTCAGCACTGACCCTCCGACCGTGCGGCAATCCCTCAGCACTGACCCTCCGACAGTGTGGCACTCCCTCAACACTGACACTCTGACAGTGAGGCTCTCCCTCAGTACTGACCCTCCGACAGTGCGGCTCTCCCTCAGTACTGACCCTCCGACAATGCGGCTCTCCCTCAGCACTGACCCTCCGACAGTGCGGCGCTCCCTCAGCACTGACCCTCCGACAGTGCGGCACTCCCTCAGCACTGACCCTCTGACAGTGCGGCTCTCCCTCAGTACTGACCCTCTGAAAGTGCGGCTCTCCCTCAGTAATGACGCCCCGACAGAGAGGCTCTCCCTCATTACTGACCCTCCGACAGTGCGGCTCTCACTCAGCACAGACCCTCCCACAGTGCGGCTCTCCCTCGGTACTGACCCTCTGACAGTGCGGCACTCCCTCAGTGCTGAGCCTACGACATTGCGGCACTCCCTCAGTACTGACCCTCCGACAGTGCAGCACTCCCTCAGCACTGACCCTCCGACAGTGCGGCTCTCCCTCAGCACTGACCCTCCGACAGTTCGGAACTCCCTCAGCACTGACCCTCCGACAGTGCGGCTCTCCCTCCGTACTGACCCTCCGACAGAGCGGCTCTTCCTCAGTACTGACGCTCCGACAGTGCAGCGCTCCCTCAGTTCTTACCCTCCCACAGTGCGGCTCTCCCTCAGTACTGACCCTCCGACAGTGCGGCGCTCCCTGAGCACTGACCCTCCCACAGTGCGGCTCTCCCTCAGCACTGACCCTCCGACAGTGCGGCTCTCCCTCAGTACTGACCTTCCGACAGTGCGGCTCTCCCTGAGCACTGACCCTCCCACAGTGCGGCTCTCCCTCAGTACTGACCCTCCCACAGTGCGGCTCTCCCTCAGCACTGACCCTCCGACAGTGCGGCTCTCCTTCAGTACTGACCCTCCGACAGTGCGGCTCTCCTTCAGTTCTGACCCTCCGACAGTGCGGCTCTCCCTCAGCACTGACCCTCCGACAGTGCGGCTCTACCTCAGCACTGACCCTCCGACAGTGCGGCGCTCCCTCAGTACTGACCCTCCGACAGTGCGGCTCTCCCTCAGTACTGACCCTCCGACAGTGCGGCACTCCCTCAGCACTGACCCTCCGACAGTGCGTCTCTCCCTCAGCACTGACCCTCCCACAGTGCGGCTCTCCCTCAGCACTGACCCTCCGACAGTGCGGCTCTCCCTCAGTACTGATCCTCCAACAGTGCACCTCTCCCTCAGTACTGACCCTCCAACAGTGCGGCTCTCCCTCAGTACTGACCCTCCGACAGTGCGGCTCTCCCTCAGCACTGACCCTCCGACAGTGCGGCTCTCCCTCAGTACTGACCCTCCGACAGTGCGGCTCTCCCTCAGCACTGACCCTCCGACAGTGCGGCTCTCCCTCAGTACTGACCCTCCGACAGTGCGGCTCTCCGTCAGTACTGACCCTCCGACAATGCGGCTCTCCCTCAGCACTGACCCTCCCACAGTGCGGCTCTCCCTCAGCACTGACCCTCCGACAGTGCGGTTCTCCCTCAGGACTGACCCTCCGACAGTGCGGCTCTCTCTCAGCACTGACCCTCCGACAGTGCGGCTCTCCCTCAGTACTGACCCTCCGACAGTGCGGCTCTCCCTCAGCACTGACCCTCCGACAGTGCGGCTCTCTCTCAGTACTGACCCTCCAACAGTGCACCTCTCCCTCAGTACTGACCCTCCGACAGTGCGGCTCTCCCTCAGTACTGACCCTCCGACAGTGCGGCTCTCCCTCAGCACTGACCCTCCGACAGTGCGGCTCTCCCTCAGCACTGACCCTCCGACACTGCGGCTCTCCCTCAGTACTGACCCTCCGACAGTGCGCCTCTCCCTCAGTACTGACCCTCCGACAGTGCAGCTCTCCCTCAGCACTGTCCTTCCGACAGTGTGGCTCTCCCTCAGTACTGACCCTCCGACAGTGCGGCTCTCCCTCAGCACTGACCCTCCGACAGTGCTGCGCTCCCTCAGTACTGACCCTCCGACAGTGCGGCTCTCCCTCAGCACTGACCCTCCGACAGTGCGGCTCTCCCTCAGCACTGACCCTCCGACAGTGCGGCTCTCCCTCATCACTGACCCTCCGACAGTGCGGCTCTCCCTCAGTACTGACCCTCCCACAGTGCGGCTCTCCCTCAGCACTGACCCTCCGACAGTGCGGCTCTCCCTCAGCACTGACCCTCCGACAGTCCGGCTCTCCCTCAGCACTGACCCTCCGACAGTGCGGCTCTCCCTCAGCACTGACCCTCCGACAGTGCGGCTCTCCCTCAGTACTGACCCTCCGACAGTGCGGCTCTCCCTCAGCACTGACCTGCCTACAGTGCGGCTCTCCCTGAGCACTGAACCTCTCACAGTGCAGCTCTCCCTCAGCACTGACCCTCCGACAGTGCGGCTCTCCCTCAGTTCTGACCCTCCGACAGTGCGGCTCTCCCTGAGCACTGACCCTCCGACAGTGCGGCTCTCCCTCAGTACTGCCCCTCCGACATTGCGGCGGTCCCTCAGCACTGATCCTCCGACAGTGCGGAAATCCCTCAGCACTGACCCTCTGACAGTGCGGCGCTCCCTCAGCACTGACCCTCCGACAGTGCGGCTCTCCCTCAGCACTGACCCTCCCACAGTGCGGCTCTCCCTCAGTACTGACCCTCCGACAGTGCGACTCTCCCTCAGTACTGACACTCTGACAGTGAGGCTCTCCCTCAGTACTGACCCTCCGACAGTGCAGCTCTCCCTCAGTACTGACCCTCCGACAGTGCGGCTTACCCTCAGCACTGAACCTCCGACAGTGCGGCGCTCCCTCAGCACTGACCCTCCGACAGTGCGGCACTCCCTCAGCACAGACCCTCCCACAGTGCGGCTCTCCCTCGGTACTGATCCTCCGACAGTGCGGCACTCCCTCAGCACTGACCCTCTGACAGTGCGGCTCTCCCTCAGCACAGACCCTCCCACAGTGCGGCTCTCCCTCGGTACTGACCCTCTGAAAGTGCGGCAATCCCTCAGTGCTGACCCCCCGACAGTCCTGCTCTCCCTCAGTACTGACCCTCCGACAGTGAGGCTCTCCCTCAGCACTGACCCTCCGACAGTGCGGCTCTCCCTCATCACTGACCCTCCGACAGTGCGGTTCTCCCTCAGTACTGACAATCCAACAGTGCGGCTCTCCCTCAGTACTGACCCTCCGACAGTGCGGCTCTACCTCAGCACTGACACTCCGACAGTGCGGCTCTCCCTCTGTACTGACCCTCCGACAGTGCGGCTCTCCCTCAGCACTGACCCTCCGACAGTGCGGCTCTCCCTCAGTACTGACCCTCCAACAGTGCACCTCTCCCTCAGTACTGACCCTCCAACAGTGCGGCTCTCCCTCAGCACTGACCCTCCGAAGTGCGGCTCTCCGTCAGCACTGACGCTCCGACGTGAGGCTCTCCCTCAGTACAGACCCTCTGACAGTGCGGCTCTCCCTCAGTACTGACCCTCCGACAGTGCGGCACTCCTCAGTACTGACCCTCCCACAGTGCGGCTCTCCCTCAGTACTGACCCTCTGACAGTGCGGCTCTCCCTCAGTACTGACCCTCCGACAGTGCGGATCTCCCTCAGCACTGACCCTCCGACAGTGAGGCACTCCCTCATTACTGACCCTCCGACAGTGCGGCACTCCCTCAGCACTGACCCTCCGACAATGCGGCTCTCCCTCAGCACTGAGACTCCAACAGTGCGGCTCTCCCTCAGCACTGACCCTCCGACAATGCGGCTCTCCCTCAGCACTGACCCTCCGACAGTGCGGCTCTCCCTCAGCACTGACCCTCCGACAGTGCGGCTCTCCCTCAGCACTGACCCTCCGACCGTGCGGCAATCCCTCAGCACTGACCCTCCGACAGTGCGGCACTCCCTCAGCGCTGACCCTCTGATAGTGCTGCTCTCCCTCATTACTGACCCTCCGACAGTGCGACTCTCCCACAGTACTGACACTCTGACAGTGAGGCTCTCCCTCAGTACTGACCCTCCGACAGTGCGGCTCTCCCTCAGTACTGACCCTCCGACAGTGCAGCTCTCCCTCAGTACTGACCCTCCGACAGTGCGGCTCTCCCTCAGTACTGACCCTCCGACAGTGCGGCTGTCCCTCAGTACTGACCCTCCGACAGTGCGGCGCTCCCTCAGCACTGACCCTCCGACAGTGTGGCTCTCCCTCAGTACTGACCCTCCGACAGTGCTGCGCTCCTCAGTACTGACCCTCCGACAGTGCGGCTCTCCATCAGTACTGACCATCCGACAGTGCGGCTCTCCCTCAGCACTGACACTCCCGACAGTTCGGCACTCCCTCAGCACTGACCCTCCGACAGTGCGGCTCTCCCTCAGCACTGACCCTCCGACAGTGCGGCTCTCCCTCAGCACTGACCCTCCGACAGTGCGGCTCTCCCTCAGTACTGACCCTCCGACAGAGTGGCTCTCCCTCAGTACTGACCCTCCGACAGAGTGGCTCTCCCTCAGTACTGACGCTCCGACAGTGCAGCGCTCCCTCAGCACTGACCCTCCGACAGTGCGGTTCTCCCTCAGTACTGACCTTCCAACAGTGCACCTCTCCCTCAGCACTGACCCTCCGACAGTGCGGCTCTCCCTCAGTACTGACCCTCCGACAGTGCGACTCTCCCTCAGTACTGACACTCTGACAGTGAGGCTCTCCCTCAGTACTGACCCTCCGACAGTGCAGCTCTCCCTCAGTACTGACCCTCCGACAGTGCGGCTCTCCCTCAGCACTGACCCTCCAACAGTGCGGCGCTCTTTCCGTACTGACCCTCCGACTGCGCGGCTCTCCCTCAGCACTGACACTCTGACAGTGCGGCTCTCCCTCAGCACTGACCCTCCGACAGTGCGGCTGTCCCTCAGTACTGACCCTCCGACAGTGCGGCGCTCCCTCAGCACTGACCCTCCGACAGTGCGGCACTCCCTCAGCACTGACCCTCTGACAGTGCGGCTCTCCCTCAGTACTGACGCTCCGACAGATAGGCTCTCCCTCAGTACTGACCCTCCGACAGTGCGGCTCTCCCTCAGCAGAGAGCCTCCCACAGTGCGGCTCTCCCTCGGTACTGACCCTCTGACAGTGCGGCACTCCCTCAGTGCTGACACCCCGAAATCCTGCTCTCCCTCAGCACTGACCCTCCGACAGTGCGGCTCTCCCTCAGTACTGACCCTCCGACAGTGCGGCTCTCCCTCAGCACTGACCCTCTGACAGTGCGGCTCTCCCTCAGCACTGACCCTCCGACAGTGCGGCTCTCCCTCAGCACTGACCCTCCGAAAGTGCGGCTCTCCCTCAGTACTGACCCGCCAACAGTGCGACTCTCCCTCAGTACTGACGCTCCGACAGTGCAGCTCTCCGTCAGTACTGACCCTCCGACAGTGCGGTTGTCCCTCAGTACTGACCCTCCAACAGTGCGGCTCTCCCTCAGTACTGACCCTCCAACAGTGCGGCTCTCCCTCAGTACTGACCCTCCGACAGTGCGGCTCTCCCTCAGTACTGACCATCCGACAGTGCAGCTCTCCCTCAGCACTGACCCACCGACAGTGCACCTCTCCCTCAGTACTGACCCTCCAACAGTGCGGCTCTCCCTCAGCACTGACCCTCCGAAGTGCGGCTCTCCGTCAGCACTGACGCTCCGACGTGAGGGTCTCCCTCAGTACAGACCCTCTGACAGTGCTGCTCTCCCTCAGTACTGACCCTCCGACAGTGCGGCTCTCCCTCAGCACTGACCCTCCAACAGTGCGGCTCTCCCTCAGTACTGACCCTCCGACAGTGCGGCTCTCCCTCAGTACTGACCCGCCGACAGTGAGGCACTCCCTCATTACTGACCCTCCGACAGTGCGGCTCTCCCTCAGTACTGACCCTCCGACAGTGCGGCACTCCCTAAGCACTGACCCTCCGACAATGCGGCTCTCCCTCAGCACTGACCCTCCAACAGTGCGGCTCTCCCTCAGCACTGACCCTCCGACAATGCGGCTCTCCCTCAGCACTGACCCTCCGACAGTGCGGCTCTCCCTCAGCACTGACCCTCCGACAGTGCGGCTCTCCCTCAGCACTGACCCTCCGACCGTGCGGCAATCCCTCAGCACTGACCCTCCGACAGTGCGGCACTCCCTCAGCACTGACCCTCTGATAGTGCTGCTCTCCCTCATTACTGACCCTCCGACAGTGCGACTCTCCCTCAGTACTGACACTCTGACAGTGAGGCTCTCCCTCAGTACTGATCCTCCAACAGTGCACCTCTCCCTCAGTACTGACCCTCCAACAGTGCGGCTCTCCCTCAGTACTGACCCTCCGACAGTGCGGCTCTCCCTCAGCACTGACCCTCCGACAGTGCGGCTCTCCCTCAGTACTGACCCTCCGACAGTGCGGCTCTCCCTTAGCACTGACCCTCCGACAGTGCGGCTCTCCCTCAGTACTGACCCTCCGACAGTGCGGCTCTCCGTCAGTACTGACCCTCCGACAATGCGGCTCTCCCTCAGCACTGACCCTCCCACAGTGCGGCTCTCCCTCAGCACTGACCCTCCGACAGTGCGGTTCTCCCTCAGGACTGACCCTCCGACAGTGCGGCTCTCTCTCAGCACTGATCCTCCGACAGTGCGGCTCTCCCTCAGTACTGACCCTCCGACAGTGCGGCTCTCCCTCAGCACTGACCCTCCGACAGTGCGGCTCTCTCTCAGTACTTACCCTCCAACAGTGCACCTCTCCCTCAGTACTGACCCTCCGACAGTGCGGCTCTCCCTCAGTACTGACCCTCCGACAGTGCGGCTCTCCCTCAGCACTGACCCTCCGACAGTGCGGCTCTCCCTCAGCACTGACCCTCCGACACTGCGGCTCTCTCTCAGTACTGACCCTCCGACAGTGCGCCTCTCCCTCAGTACTGACCCTCCGACAGTGCAGCTCTCCCTCAGCACTGTCATTCCGACAGTCTGGCTCTCCCTCAGTACTGACCCTCCGACAGTGCGGCTCTCCCTCAGCACTGACCCTCCGACAGTGCTGCGCTCCCTCAGTACTGACCCTCCGACAGTGCGGCTCTCCCTCAGCACTGACCCTCCGACAGTGCGGCTCTCCCTCAGCACTGACCCTCCGACAGTGCGGCTCTCCCTCAGCACTGACCCTCCGACAGTGCGGCTCTCCCTCAGCACTGACCCTCCGACAGTGCGGCTCTCCCTCAGCACTGACCCTCCGACAGTCCGGCTCTCCCTCAGCACTGACCCTCCGACAGTGCGGCTCTCCCTCAGCACTGACCCTCCGACAGTGCGGCTCTCCCTCAGTACTGACCCTCCGACAGTGCGGCTCTCCCTCAGCACTGACCTGCCTACAGTGCGGCTCTCCCTGAGCACTGAACCTCTCACAGTGCAGCTCTCCCTCAGCACTGACCCTCCGACAGTGCGGCTCTCCCTCAGTTCTGACCCTCCGACAGTGCGGCTCTCCCTGAGCACTGACCCTCCGACAGTGCGGCTCTCCCTCAGTACTGCCCCTCCGACATTGCGGCGGTCCCTCAGCACTGATCCTCCGACAGTGCGGAAATCCCTCAGCACTGACCTTCTGACAGTGCGGCGCTCCCTCAGCACTGACCCTCCGACAGTGCGGCTCTCCCTCAGCACTGACCCTCCCACAGTGCGGCTCTCCCTCAGTACTGACCCTCCGACAGTGCGACTCTCCCTCAGTACTGACACTCTGACAGTGAGGCTCTCCCTCAGTACTGACCCTCCGACAGTGCAGCTCTCCCTCAGTACTGACCCTCCGACAGTGCGGCTTTCCCTCAGCACTGAACCTCCGACAGTGCGGCACTCCCTCAGCACAGACCCTCCCACAGTGCGGCTCTCCCTCGGTACTGATCCTCCGACAGTGCGGCACTCCCTCAGCACTGACCCTCTGACAGTGCGGCTCTCCCTCAGTACTGACGCTCCGACAGTGCGGCTCTCCCTCAGCACAGACCCTCCCACAGTGCGGCTCTCCCTCGGTACTGACCCTCTGAAAGTGCGGCAATCCCTCAGTGCTGACCCCCCGACAGTCCTGCTCTCCCTCAGTACTGACCCTCCGACAGTGAGGCTCTCCCTCAGCACTGACCCTCCGACAGTGCGGCTCTCCCTCATCACTGACCCTCCGACAGTGCTGTTCTCCCTCAGTACTGACCCTCCAACAGTGCGGCTCTCCCTCAGTACTGACCCTCCGACAGTGCGGCTCTACCTCAGCACTGACTCTCCGACAGTGCGGCTCTCCCTCTGTACTGACCCTCCGACAGTGCGGCTCTCCCTCAGCACTGACCCTCCGACAGTGCGGCTCTCCCTCAGTACTGACCCTCCAACAGTGCACCTCTCCCTCAGTACTGACCCTCCAACAGTGCGGCTCTCCCTCAGCACTGACCCTCCGAAGTGCGGCTCTCCGTCAGCACTGACGCTCCGACGTGAGGCTCTCCCTCAGTACAGACCCTCTGACAGTGCGGCTCTCCCTCAGTACTCACCCTCCGACATTGCGGCACTCCCTCAGTACTGACCCTCCCACAGTGCGGCTCTCCCTCAGTACTGACCCTCCGACAGTGCGGCTCTCCCTCAGTACTGACCCTCTGAGAGTGCGGCTCTCCCTCAGTACTGACCCTCCGACAGTGCGGATCTCCCTCAGCACTGACCCTCCGACAGTGAGGCACTCCCTCATTACTGACCCTCCGACAGTGCGGCACTCCCTCAGCACTGACCCTCCGACAATGCGGCTCTCCCTCAGCACTGAGACTCCAACAGTGCGGCTCTCCCTCAGCACTGACCCTCCGACAATGCGGCTCTCCCTCAGCACTGACCCTCCGACAGTGCGGCTCTCCCTCAGCACTGACCCTCCGACAGTGCGGCTCTCCCTCAGCACTGACCCTCCGACCGTGCGGCAATCCCTCAGCACTGACCCTCCGACAGTGCGGCACTCCCTCAGCACTGACCCTCTGATAGTGCTGCTCTCCCTCATTACTGACCCTCCGACAGTGCGACTCTCCCTCAGTACTGACACTCTGACAGTGAGGCTCTCCCTCAGTACTGACCCTCCGACAGTGCGGCAATCCCTCAGCACTGACCCTCCGACAGTGCGGCACTCCCTCAGCACTGACCCTCTGATAGTGCTGCTCTCCCTCAGTACTGACCCTCCGACAGTGCGGCTCTCCCTCAGTACTGACCCTCCGACAGTGCGGCTGTCCCTCAGTACTGACCCTCCGACAGTGCGGCGCTCCCTCAGCACTGACCCTCCGACAGTGTGGCTCTCCCTCAGTACTGACCCTCCGACAGTGCTGCGCTCCTCAGTACTGACCCTCCGACAGTGCGTCTCTCCCTCAGTACTGACCATCCGACAGTGCGGCTCTCCCTCAGCACTGACACTCCGACAGTTCGGCACTCCCTCAGCACTGACCCTCCGACAGTGCGGCTCTCCCTCAGCACTGACCCTCCGACAGTGCGGCTCTCCCTCAGCACTGACCCTCCGACAGTGCGGCTCTCCCTCAGTACTGACCCTCCGACAGAGTGGCTCTCCCTCAGTACTGACCCTCCGACAGAGTGGCTCTCCCTCAGTACTGACGCTCCGACAGTGCAGCGCTCCCTCAGCACTGACCCTCCGACAGTGCGGTTCTCCCTCAGTACTGACCTTCCAACAGTGCACCTCTCCCTCAGCACTGACCCTCCGACAGTGCGGCTCTCCCTCAGTACTGACCCTCCGACAGTGCGACTCTCCCTCAGTACTGACACTCTGACAGTGAGGCTCTCCCTCAGTACTGACCCTCCGACAGTGCAGCTCTCCCTCAGTACTGACCCTCCGACAGTGCGGCTCTCCCTCAGCACTGACCCTCCAACAGTGCGGCGCTCTTTCCGTACTGACCCTCCGACAGTGCGGCTCTCCCTCAGCACTGACACTCTGACAGTGCGGCTCTCCCTCAGCACTGACCCTCCGACAGTGCGGCTGTCCCTCAGTACTGACCCTCCGACAGTGCGGCGCTCCCTCAGCACTGACCCTCCGACAGTGCGGCACTCCCTCAGCACTGACCCTCCGACAGTGCGGCTCTCCCTCAGCACTGACCCTCCGACAGTGCGGCTCTCCCTCAGTACTGACCCGCCAACAGTGCGACTCTCCCTCAGTACTGACGCTCCGACAGTGCAGCTCTCCCTCAGTACTGACCCTCCGACAGTGCGGTTGTCCCTCAGTACTGACCCTCCAACAGTGCGGCTCTCCCTCAGTACTGACCCTCCAACAGTGCGGCTCTCCCTCAGTACTGACCCTCCGACAGTGCGGCTCTCCCTCAGTACTGACCATCCGACAGTGCAGCTCTCCCTCAGCACTGACCCACCGACAGTGCGCCTCTCCCTCAGTACTGAATTTCCAACAGTGCGGCTCTCCCTCATTACTGACCCTCCGAAGTGCGGCTCTCCGTCAGCACTGACGCTCCGACGTGAGGCTCTCCCTCAGTACAGACCCTCTGACAGTGCGGCTCTCCCTCAGTACTGACCCTCCGACAGTGCGGCTCTCCCTCAGCACTGACCCTCCAACAGTGCGGCTTTCCCTCAGTACTGACCCTCCGACAGTGCGGCTCTCCCTCAGTACTGACCCTCCGACAGTGAGGCACTCCCTCATTACTGACCCTCCGACAGTGCGGCTCTCCCTCAGTACTGACCCTCCGACAGTGCGGCACTCCCTCAGCACTGACCCTCCGACAATGCGGCTCTCCCTCAGCACTGACCCTCCAACAGTGCGGCTCTCCCTCAGCACTGACCCTCCGACAATGCGGCTCTCCCTCAGCACTGACCCTCCGACAGTGCGGCTCTCCCTCAGCACTGACCCTCCGACAGTGCGGCTCTCCCTCAGCACTGACCCTCCGACCGTGCGGCAATCCCTCAGCACTGACCCTCCGACAGTGCGGCACTCCCTCAGCACTGACCCTCTGATAGTGCTGCTCTCCCTCATTACTGACCCTCCGACAGTGCGACTCTCCCTCAGTACTGACACTCTGACAGTGAGGCTCTCCCTCAGTACTGACCCTCCGACAGTGCAGTTCTCCCTCAGTACTGACCCTCCGACAGTGCGGCTCTCCCTCAGCACTGACCCTCCGACAGTGCGGCTCTCCCTCAGCACTGACCCTCCGACCATGCGGCAATCCCTCAGCACTGACCCTCCGACAGTGTGGCACTCCCTCAGCACTGACCCTCCGACCGTGCGGCAATCCCTTAGCACTGACCCTCCGACAGTGTGGCACTCCCTCAGCACTGACACTCTGACAGTGAGGCTCTCCCTCAGTACCGACCCTCCGACAGTGCGGCTCTCCCTCAGTACTGACGCTCCGACAATGCGGCTCTCCCTCAGCACTGACCCTCCGACAGTGCGGCACTCCCTCAGCACTGACCCTCTGACAGTGCGGCTCTCCCTCAGTACTGACCCTCTGAAAGTGCGGCTCTCCCTCAGTAATGACGCTCCGACAGAGAGGCTCTCCCTCATTACTGACCCTCCGACAGTGCGGCTCTCCCTCAGCACAGACCCTCCCACAGTGCGGCTCTCCCTCAGCACTGACCCTCCGACAGTGCAGCGCTCCCTCAGCACTGATCCTCCGACATTGCAGCACTCCCTCAGCACTGACCCTCCGACAGTGCGGCTCTCCCTCAGCACTGACCCTCCGACAGTTCGGAACTCCCTCAGCACTGACCCTCCGACAGTGCGGCTCTCCCTCCGTACTGACCCTCCGACAGAGCGGCTCTCCCTCAGTACTGACGCTCCGACAGTGCAGCGCTCCCTCAGTTCTTACCCTCCCACAGTGCGGCTCTCCCTCAGTACTGACCCTCCGACAGTGCGGCTCTCCCTCAGCACTGACCCTCCCACGGTGCGGCTCTCCCTCAGTACTGACCCTCCGACAGTGCGGCTCTCCCTCAGCACTGACCCTCCGACAGTGCGGCTCTCCCTGAGCACTGACCCTCCCACAGTGCGGCTCTCCCTCAGCACTGACCCTCCGACAGTGCGGCTCTCCCTCAGTACTGACCCTCCGACAGTGCGGCTCTCCCTGAGCACTGACCCTCCCACAGTGCGGCTCTCCCTCAGTACTGACCCTCCCACAGTGCGGCTCTCCCTCAGCACTGACCCTCCGACAGTGCGGCTCTCCTTCAGTACTGACCCTCCGACAGTGCGGCTCTCCTTCAGTACTGACCCTCCGACAGTGCGGCTCTCCCTCAGCACTGACCCTCCGACAGTGCGGCTCTCCCTCAGCACTGACCCTCCGACAGTGCGGCGCTCCCTCAGCACTGACCCTCCGACAGTGCGACTCTCCCTCAGTACTGACCCTCCGACAGTGCGGCACTCCCTCAGCACTGACCCTCCGACAGTGCGTCTCTCCCTCAGCACTGACCCTCCGACAGTGCGGCTCTCCCTCAGCACTGACCCTCCGACAGTGCGTCTCTCCGTCAGTACTGACCCTCCGACAATGCGGCTCTCCCTCAGCACTGACCCTCCCACAGTGCGGTTCTCCCTCAGGACTGACGCTCCAACAGTGCACCTCTCCCTCAGTACTGACCCTCCGACATTGCGGCTCTCCCTCATTACTGACCCTCCGACAGTGCGGCTCTCCCTCAGTACTGACCCTCCGACAGTGCGGCTCTCTCTCAGCACTGAGCCTCCGACAGTGCGGCTCTCCCTCAGTACTGACCCTCCGACAGTGCGGCTCTCCCTCAGCACTGACCCTCCGACAGTGCGGCTCTCTCTCAGTACTGACCCTCCAACAGTGCACCTCTCCCTCAGTACTGACCCTCCGACAGTGCGGCTCTCCCTCAGTACTGACCCTCCGACAGTGCGGCTCTCCCTCAGCACTGACCCTCCGACAGTGCGGCTCTCCCTCAGCACTGACCCTCCGACACTGCGGCTCTCCCTCAGTACTGACCCTCCGACAGTGCGCCTCTCCCTCAGTACTGACCCTCCGACAGTGCAGCTCTCCCTCAGCACTGTCCTTCCGACAGTGTGGCTCTCCCTCAGTACTGACCCTCCGACAGTGCGGCTCTCCCTCAGCACTGACCCTCCGACAGTGCTGCGCACCCTCAGTACTGACCCTCCGACAGTGCGGCTCTCCCTCAGCACTGACCCTCCGACAATGCGGCTCTAACTCAGCACTGACCCTCCGACAGTGCGGCTCTCCCTCAGCACTGACCCTCCGACAGTGCAGCTCTCCCTCAGCACTGACCCTCCGACAGTGCAGCTCTCCCTCAGCACTGACCCTCCGACAGTGCGGCTCTCCCTCAGCACTGACCCTCCGACAGTGCGGCTCTCCCTCAGCACTGACCCTCCGACAGTGCGGCTCTCCCTCAGTACTGACCCTCCGACAGTGCGGCTCTCCCTCAGCACTGACCCTCCGACAGTGCGGCTCTCCATTGGTACTGACCCTCCGACAGTGCGGCTCTCCCTCAGTACTGACCCTCCGACAGTGCGGCTCTCCCTGAGCACTGACCCTCCGACAGTGCGGCTCTCCCTCAGTACTGCCCCTCCGACATTGCGGCGGTCCCTCAGCACTGATCCTCCGACAGTGCGGCTCTCCCTCAGCACTGACCCTCCGACAGTGCGGCTCTCCCTCAGCACTGACCCTCCGACAGTGCGGCTCTCCCTCAGTACTGACCCTCCGACAGTGCGACTCTCCCTCAGTACTGACACTCTGACAGTGAGGCTCTCCCTCAGTACTGACCCTCCGACAGTGCAGCTCTCCCTCAGTACTGACCCTCCGACAGTGCGGCACTCCCTCAGCACTGACCCTCCGACAGTGCGGCGCTCCCTCAGCACTGACCCTCCGACAGTGCGGCACTCCCTCAGCACAGACCCTCCCACAGTGCGGCTCTCCCTCGGTACTGATCCTCCGACAGTGCGGCACTCCCTCAGCACTGACCCTCTGACAGTGCGGCTCTCCCTCAGTACTGACGCTCCGACAGTGCGGCTCTCCCTCAGCACAGACCCTCCCACAGTGCGGCTCTCCCTCAGTACTGACCCTCCGACAGTGCGGCACTTCCTCAGTACTGACCCTCCAACAGTGCGGCTCTCCCTCAGTACTGACCCTCCGACAGTGCGGATCTCCCTCAGCACTGACCCTCCGACAGTGAGGCACTCCCTCAGCACTCACCCTCCGACAATACGGCTCTCCCTCAGCACTGACACTCCAACAGTGCGGCTCTCCCTCAGCACTGACCCTCCGACAATGCGGCTCTCCCTCAGCACTGACCCTCCGACAGTGCGGCTCTCCCTCAGCACTGACCCTCCGACAGTGCGGCTCTCCCTCAGCACTGACCCTCCGACAGTGCGGCAATCCCTCAGCACTGACCCTCCGACAGTGCGGCACTCCCTCAGCACTGACCCTCTGATAGTGCTGCTCTCCCTCATTACTGACCCTCCGACAGTGCGACTCTCCCTCAGTACTGACACTCTGACAGTGAGGCTCTCCCTCAGTACTGACCCTCCGACAGTGCGGCTCTCCCTCAGTACTGACCCTCCGACAGTGAAGCACTCCCTCAGTACTGACCCTCCGACAGTGCGGCTCTCCCTCAGTACTGACCCTCCGACAGTGCGGCTGTCCCTCAGTACTGACCCTCCGACAGTGCGGCGCTCCCTCAGCACTGACCCTCCGACAGTGTGGCTCTCCCTCAGTACTGACCCTCCGACAGTGCTGCGCTCCTCAGTACTGACCCTCCGACAGTGCGGCTCTCCCTCAGCACTGACCATCCGACAGTGCGGCTCTCCCTCAGCACTGACACTCCTACAGTTCGGCCACTCCCTCAGCACTGACCCTCCGACAGTGAGGCTCTCCCTCAGCACTGACCCTCCGACAGTGCGGCTCTCCCTCAGTACTGACCCTCCGACAGAGTGGCTCTCCCTCAGTACTGACCCTCCGACAGAGTGGCTCTCCCTCAGTACTGACGCTCCGACAGTGCAGCGCTCCCTCAGCACTGACCCTCCGACAGTGCGGTTCTCCCTCAGTACTGACCTTCCAACAGTTGCACCTCTCCCTCAGTACTGACCCTCCGACATTGCGGCTCTCCCTCAGCAGTGACCCTCCGACATTGCGGCTCTCCCTCAGCACTGACCCTCCGACAGTGCGGCTCTCCCTCAGTACTGACACTCCGACAGTGCGGCACTGCCTCAGCACTGACCCTCCAACAGTGCGGCTCTCCCTCAGTACTGACCCTCCGACAGTGCGGCTCTCCCTCAGCACTGACCCTCTGACAGTGCGGCTCTCCCTCAGCACTGACCCTCCGACAGTGCGGCTCTCCCTCAGCACTGACCTCCGACAGTGCGGCTCTCCCTCAGTACTGACCCTCCAACAGTGCGGCTCTCCCTCAGCACTGACGCTCCGACGTGCGGCTCTCCCTCAGTACAGACCCTCCGACTGTGCGGCTCTCCCTCAGCCCTGACCCTCCGACAGTGCGGCTCTCCCTCAGTACTGACCCTCCAACAGTGCGGCGCTCCCTCAGTACTGACCCTCCGACAGTGCGGCTCTCCCTCAGTACTGACCCTCCGACAGTGCGGCACTCCCTCATTACTGACCCTCCGACAGTACGACTCTCCCTCAGTACTGACTCTCCGACAGAGCGGCACTCCCTCAGTACTGACCCTCCGACAGTGCGGCTCTCCCTCAATACTGACCCTCCGACAGTGCGGCACTCCCTCAGTACTGACCCTCCGACAGTGCGGCTATCTCTCAGCAATGACCCTCCAACAGTGCACCTCTCCTCAGCACTGACCCTCCGACAGTGCGGCTCTCCCTCAGTACTGACCCTCCGACAGTGCGGCACTCCCTCAGTACTGACCCTCCGACAGTGCGGCTCTCCCTCAGCACTGACCCTCCGACAGTGCGGCGCTCCCTCAGTACTGACCCTCCGACAGTGCGGCTCTCCCTCAGCACTGACCCTCCGACAGTGCGGCTCTCCCTCAGCACTGACCCTGCAACACTGCGGCGCTCCCTCAGTACTGACCCTCCGACAGTGCGCCACTCCCTCAGTACTGACCCTCCGACAGTGCAGCTCTCCCTCAGCACTGTCCTTCCGACAGTGTGGCTCTCCCTCAGTACTGACCCTCCGACAGTGCGGCTCTCCCTCAGCACTGACCCTCCGACAGTGCTGCGCTCCCCTCAGTACTGACCCTCCGACAGTGCGGCTCTCCCTCAGCACTGACCCTCCGACAGTGCGGCTCTCCCTCAGCACTGACCCTCCGACAGTGCGGCTCTCCCTCAGCACTGACCCTCCGACAGTGCGGCTCTCCCTGAACATTGACCCTCCGACAGTGCGGCTCTCCCTCAGTACTGCCCCTCCGACATTGCGGCGGTCCCTCAGCACTGATCCTCCGACAGTGCGGAACTCCCTCAGCACTGACCCTCTGACAGTGCGGCTCTCCCTCAGTACTGACACTCTGACAGTGAGGCTCTCCCTCAGTACTGACCCTCCGACAGTGCAGCTCTCCCTCAGTACTGACCCTCCGACAGTGCGGCTCTCTCTCAGTACTGACCCTCCAACAGTGCACCTCTCCCTCAGTACTGACCCTCCGACAGTGCGGCTCTCCCTCAGTACTGACACTCCGACAGTGCGGCTCTCCCTCAGCACTGATCCTCCGACAGTGCGGCTCTCCCTCAGCACTGACCCTCCGACACTGCGGCTCTCCCTCAGTACTGACCCTCCGACAGTGCGCCTCTCCCTCAGTACTGACCCTCCGACAGTGCAGCTCTCCCTCAGCACTGTCCTTCCGACAGTGTGGCTCTCCCTCAGTACTGACCCTCCGACAGTGCGGCTCTCCCTCAGCACCGACCCTCCGACAGTGCTGTGCACCCTCAGTACTGACCCTCCGACAGTGCGGCTCTCCCTCAGCACTGACCCTCCGACAATGCGGCTCTCCCTCAGCACTGACCCTCCGACAGTGCGGCTCTCCCTCAGCACTGACCCTCCGACAGTGCAGCTCTCCCTCAGCACTGACCCTCCGACAGTGCAGCTCTCCCTCAGCACTGACCCTCCGACAGTGCGGCTCTCCCTCAGCACTGACCCTCCGACAGTGCGGCTCTCCCTCAGCACTGACCCTCCGACAGTGCGGCTCTCCCTCAGTACTGACCCTCCGACAGTGCGGCTCTCCCTCAGCACTGACCCTCCGACAGTGCGGCTCTCCATTGGTACTGACCCTCCGACAGTGCGGCTCTCCCTCAGTACTGACCCTCCGACAGTGCGGCTCTCCCTGAGCACTGACCCTCCGACAGTGCGGCTCTCCCTCAGTGCTGCCCCTCCGACATTGCGGCGGTCCCTCAGCACTGATCCTCCGACAGTGCGGCTCTCCCTCAGCACTGACCCTCCGACAGTGCGGCTCTCCCTCAGCACTGACCCTCCGACAGTGCGGCTCTCCCTCAGTACTGACCCTCCGACAGTGCGACTCTCCCTCAGTACTGACACTCTGACAGTGAGGCTCTCCCTCAGTACTGACCCTCCGACAGTGCAGCTCTCCCTCAGTACTGACCCTCCGACAGTGCGGCTCTCCCTCAGCACTGACCCTCCGACAGTGCGGCGCTCCCTCAGCACAGACCCTCCCACAGTGCGGCTCTCCCTCGGTACTGATCCTCCGACAGTGCGGCACTCCCTCAGCACTGACCCTCTGACAGTGCGGCTCTCCCTCAGTACTGACGCTCCGACAGTGCGGCTCTCCCTCAGCACAGACCCTCCCACAGTGCGGCTCTCCCTCGGTACTGACCCTCTGAAAGTGCGGCAATCCCTCAGTGCTGACCCCCCGACAGTCCTGCTCTCCCTCAGTACTGACCCTCCGACAGTGAGGCTCTCCCTCAGCTCTGACCCTCCGACAGTGCGGCTCTCCCTCATCACTGACCCTCCGACAGTGCGTCTCTCCCTCAGCACTGACCCTCCAACAGTGCGGCTCTCCCTCAGCACTGACCCTCCGACAGTGCGGCTCTACCTCAGCACTGACTCTCCGACAGTGCGGCTCTCCCTCTGTACTGACCCTCCGACAGTGCGGCTCTCCCTCAGCAATGACCCTCCGACAGTGCGGCTCTCCCTCAGTACTGACCCTCCAACAGTGCACCTCTCCCTCAGTACTGACCCTCCAACAGTGCGGCTCTCCCTCAGCACTGACCCTCCGAAGTGCGGCTCTCCGTCAGCACTGACGCTCCGACGTGAGGCTCTCCCTCAGTACTGACCCTCCGACAGTGCGGCTCTCCCCTCAGTACGGACCCTCCGACAGTGCGGCTGTCCCTCAGCACTGACCCTCCGATAGTACGGCTCTCCCTCAGCACTGACCCTCCCACAGTGCGGCTCTCCCTCAGTACAGACCCCCTGACAGTGCGGTTCTCCCCTCAGTACTGACCCTCCGACAGTGCGGCACTTCCTCAGTACTGACCCTCCCACAGTGCGGCTCTCCCTCAGTACTGACCCTCCGACAGTGCGGATCTCCCTCAGCACTGACCCTCCGACAGTGAGGCACTCCCTCAGCACTCACCCTCCGACAATACGGCTCTCCCTCAGCACTGACCCTCCGACAATGCGGCTCTCCCTCAGCACTGACCCTCCGACAGTGCGGCTCTCCCTCAGCACTGACCCTCCGACAGTGCGGCTCTCCCTCAGCACTGACCCTCCGACCGTGCGGCAATCCCTCAGCACTGACCCTCCGACAGTGCGGCACTCCCTCAGCACTGACCCTCTGACAGTGCTGCTCTCCCTCATTACTGACCCTCCGACAGTGCGACTCTCCCTCAGTACTGACACTCTGACAGTGAGGCTCTCCCTCAGTACTGACCCTCCGACAGTGCGGCTCTCCCTCAGTACTGACCCTCCGACAGTGAAGCACTCCCTCAGTACTGACCCTCCGACAGTGCGGCTCTCCCTCAGTACTGACCCTCCGACAGTGCGGCTGTCCCTCAGTACTGACCCTCCGACAGTGCGGCCCTCCCTCAGCACTGACCCTCCGACAGTGTGGCTCTCCCTCAGTACTGACCCTCCGACAGTGCTGCGCTCCTCAGTACTGACCCTCCGACAGTGCGGCTCTCCCTCAGCACTGACCATCCGACAGTGCGGCTCTCCCTCAGCACTGACACTCCTACAGTTCGGCACTCCCTCAGCACTGACCCTCCGACAGTGAGGCTCTCCCTCAGCACTGACCCTCCGACAGTGCGGCTCTCCCTCAGCACTGACCCTCCGACAGTGCGGCTCTCCCTCAGTACTGACGCTCCGACAGTGCAGCGCTCCCTCAGCACTGACCCTCCGACAGTGCGGTTCTCCCTCAGTACTGACCCCTCCGACAGAGTGGCTCTCCCTCAGTACTGACCCTCCGACAGAGTGGCTCTCCCTCAGTACTGACGCTCCGACAGTGCAGCGCTCCCTCAGCACTGACCCTCCGACAGTGCGGTTCTCCCTCAGTACTGACCTTCCAACAGTGCACCTCTCCCTCAGTACTGACCCTCCGACATTGCGGCTCTCCCTCAGCAGTGACCCTCCGACATTGCGGCTCTCCCTCAGCACTGACCCTCCGACAGTGCGGCTCTCCCTCAGTACTGACACTCCGACAGTGCGGCACTGCCTCAGCACTGACCCTCCAACAGTGCGGCTCTCCCTCAGTACTGACCCTCCGACAGTGCGGCTCTCCCTCAGCACTGACCCTCTGACAGTGCGGCTCTCCCTCAGCACTGACCCTCCGACAGTGCGGCTCTCCCTCAGCACTGACCCTCCGACAGTGCGGCTCTCCCTCAGTACTGACCCTCCAACAGTGCGGCTTCTCCCTCAGCACTGACGCTCCGAAGTGCGGCTCTCCCTCAGTACAGACCCTCCGACTGTGCAGCTCTCCCTCAGCACTGACCCTCCAACAGTGCGGCGCTCCCTCAGTACTGACCCTCCGACAGTGCGGCTCTCCCTCAGTACTGACCCTCCGACAGTGCGGCACTCCCTCATTACTGACCCTCCGACAGTGCGACTCTCC